>APFE030314500.1:0-29234 GCA_000404065.3 Pinus taeda | reverse complement strand
TCTATGATAAATGATGTACAAGATTTTTGCTAAGTTCAATAATACAATGGTTGGTTTGAAGACATTAATTGTAATATAGAAGTTAAGCAAAGTTGTATTGGCAAGTTTAACACATATTGGAAGAAGTAGGTTGCACTAACACTATTCCAATTACAATAATTATCATTTTTCTTGTGTACAATTATATTATTGTTTTTATGACAAGTTGTAATATAGAAGTTAAGCAAAGCTGTATTGACGAGTTTAACACATATTGGAAGAAGTAGGTTGCACTAAAACTATTCCAATTACAATAATTATCATTTTTCTTGTGTACAATTATATTATTGTTTTTATGACAAGTTGTACCTTTGATCTAGACAAAGCAATTAAGAATATTCAAGGATTTTTGTTTTAGCCTTGGGTTCATACTGAATTATGACAAAACAAAGTTATGATAATGAAGACAAAAAGATCACTAATCTTAATTTTGTGTAATGATAGTAACAACTTAAAGGAAGTTACTTACGGAAATATCTATCTTGGAGTAGACCTTCATCACAAGCATAATTGAACCTACAATATTGAGAAAATAATAAATGGAGGGTGGAAAATCAAATTTCGCCTTGAAAATAATCCTAAAATAGTCGATTTCTATTGTAGGAAAAAAATTGTTTGAGGCTCTTATCAATCCTATTACCTTATATGTATTTGATGTTTGTAGCTATACAATCTCTAAAGAATCATGAAGAAATATCAAGCAAATCCCAAAGTTTATAATTCATAAACTCAATACACCTTATCTTGTTCTCCCCATACAAGCTAGTCCTTCCTGCATTGAGAGTGTGGCTATGACTAGGTAATTGATGTACAAGCAAAAAAAAAAAACAACATGAAATACAAACAACTTCCTAAGATTACTTCAAACTCAAGTGAAAGGTTCCATGACTTACAAAGGTTGGCATAAAGATGCCAAGACTTGGCTAAATCATTATGGATGGAGGAGGAGGTGATCGTGCATAAATGTAAATTGTTATGATATAAAGAATTAGAGGATAAGAGACAGTTAAGATGATAGTAATATAAATCTAATTTTAAGGTCACACACCAAATTCGTGTATAAGATAGAGGTGTACATACTCTACTTTGAATCTTTAAGCTCTTATGAGGAAACACATATTTTAACACCCATTGGGCGACTCAAGTTGTACTAGGTCATGGACTCTAATTTAGAAGATTAAAATTTCTTTTTATTATAAATAGCATGAAAGAATAAAATCAACATAGCTAAAATAACAGTGGCATTGGATGATTCATAAAACACCATTAAATGAATGTAGTAATATTTTTTGTAATACTAAGAAGGTGGAGGATGAAAAACACCTTCTCCCAAGATATCATGTATATTCCCACATTAAATAATAATTGCAAAATATTTATAACAATATCAACCTTTCTAACCTTTTAAATCACTAAAACTATAGATATTTATGAAACATTTTCACCTAGCTCTTTGACCATATAAATAGAACTATAAAAAAAACCTTCACCCTTTTTCTAATGTAATAAATCAACATTAACTTCAATAAAAAATAGAAATCATCATTATTATCATCATAAACATTTTTAATAATAATAATAATTATGTTGTTCCCTACGTGGACACAAGGTATCAATGTTTTGATCACATATGTCCTTGAACATAATTTTGTTGAAGAAAGGTAGTGCCTCTCTATTTGAATATCCTTAAATGCATTTACAAAATGTAATTTCTTTTTAATAGAAATTACGATTTTTCCTATGGGAAATAAATAAGGCGTTCCTCTAAGAAGAACTCCCCTCCCATGCCACCTGTGCCTTCGTGTGTCGTTGATTTGGGTGTCAAACAATAGAAATAACTTGGGCCCTTGTATTGATTCGACCAATATTACTCAGTTAGAAATTTCTGCATTCACTGTGGGATAATGGTAAAAGCATCCGAAGAGAAGGCTTGTTACACAACAATCGAGCTTCTCGAGAGATGGCTCGAAGCCCAAACCCACATTTCTGATCTAGACTTCAAGAAGATCTGGAAGGTCTCTTCTACTGTGCCTGACACACTGACAAGAACCAAGTGGCCTAGCTCATTGAAAATATTTCCTCTTTGATTCAAACCCTCAACCTCACCCTCGCTAGGCACTACCTCCAGGTCTTTCTCTTAACTGGTACACGAATATAGTGGAATTGCTCATCTGCACCTAGATAAATTCTATCTCATGCTCAACCAATTTCTTCATCATGCTTTTCTCCTTTTAAAATACCATGGGTGGCCTTGTAAAATTGACAAAAGGGTTCATGGCAGCTTTGAAGGACAAAATCCTTTTGGCTGAAGATAAGTACCCAAAGACATTTTTGTTGAGGATTCTCCTCAAATTTTAGACTATGAAGGGCAACTCCTAAAATATTTTTCTCCACTCTCCACACAAGCCAGGTAGGATGTTGTTGTTTTCATATATGGTGGTGAGAACACCAAAATAATATATAGAAAATACAAGAGTCATGGGATCAATATTTTTTCTCTAAGGAATCTTGAAGACTTATTTTCCTTTGAGGTAACACCTCTTAGATTAACAGTGCTTGAACCTTCCATCTTTTCTCATATGAGTCCATAACTGCAAGCTCATAAGAAAGCCCGAGAATATATGCAGATTTAAAACTAGATGTTGCCTCCTATAAATACAAAGGCAATTTCACAGGGAATACATAGATGACGCAGGTTGCAATAAGACCTCAGAGCCCTGGAAATTATTTGATGCAATCACATTTCAAATATTCCTCATATGGGTTGGGATCCCTTGGTAGAATGTCACCTTGTTGTGTAGATGTGGAACGTCATAATACATGTGGGTCTCCCTTATCATAATCTATGGTTACAACCTTAAATTTAACACTTGTTCATTTTGTTGAGAGGGTGATCCGTAAACTACTATGGATATTCCACTGGACAATTCGTAATAACAGACCCGATAATAAAATATCAAAATGCAATATTTTTACACTATTATAGTTTTATTAAAACTCTAGATCTGTAAATTTAATTGTAATTAGTGCATGCATTCAAATGGAAATTACGCAGAAAAGTGGAGAACAGCAAAAGAATATTACACACACACATAAGACACAAAATATGCTCTGGGAAACCCTTCCGGGAGAAAAACCGGTTTGGAAGGTGAGGCTGCTTCGCTCTCTTTCTCTGTCTGGAAATATGGTTGTACGTACAAAGAAGTAATTCCTATGGCCCATGGGCTGCTACAGTGCACAAATCCTCTATGTGTGTTGTACCTCCTATCTCTCCTGGATATCTTTTCTCAGCTATGGAACATAATGCTCTCGAAAGAATGGAATTCCTCTTCCTCTTAGTGGCCCAGTTATAACACAACTCGATAGCCTACTAGTGGTTAAGTTTGATTACATCAACTCTTAAATATAGTTACAATATAGGCTCTTCTAGATATTTTTACATCACAAACTTGTGGCTAGCCCCTTTTCCATGAATAATGGGGGCTGACATGGCATTGTCTCGAACTATAGCCGTGAAAACATGAAGGTTAACTTCTGAGTAACTTAACTTTTTCATATGGAATCTGTTTGACTAATTTCTTGCGTCGTTGGAAATATCTTTGTGTGTAGAACAACATGAAAGGTGATACACGAAAGTGACAAAGTTTTACCCCCAAAAAGGTCGTTTGATGCCTCAAAATGCTCCCAAAAGGTTTCAGACCCCATTTTGCCAAACTGGGTCATGCTAGCAAAAAGGCCCCATGAGATGATTCATCCACTTTTTCCACTCTGGATGCATCAATATGGATAAAAAACAATATAATGATTCAATCCAGATCAAAGGGAAAAATTGAGCCACAGTTATTGTGAATTGGGAGCTAATTTGAATCCTAGTTCATGGTCTCATTGGGGCTCTCCTATAGGTAAAGTTGTCTGGGGAGTTCAAGGAGAAGAGTTGCGAAAATTAAGAAAGTCGGCCTCATTTGGTCCCCATAGTTATGAAGAAATATATCTATATTGGGTTCAAACATTGGTAAAGGAAACTACACCAGAGGGTAAAGATGGAGGAAATGTAGGTTCTTCTAGGGAAACACCACACAAGGGGAAAATAGAAAATTTTGACCATTCGGTTTTAAGTGCCTAGATTGAACATATGCATCTTGATCAGATTGTAGCTTGATATTATGATTATTTATTTAGAGTGGTGGTAAGGTGGGATAGGCTCATTTAAAATTCAATTTTTCATTTTTTACTATTTATTTTATAAAATTCCCCATTTTAGTTTAAGAAATAGTATGGTTTTCTACCTATTATCCGAATTAAGCCTATTGGAATTTAGGGAGGAAAGCATGCTAAAAGAAGATAGGGATGTTCTGTCTATCAACAGGTTGACCAACTGAAAATCAATTGGGTGGTAGACTAGAGAATGACACTATTTTTTGTCGACATCGCAACTGAAGATGTTGCTTTCTCTACTTATAATTAACAACCGTGTATATATATATAATAATAATATATATATATATATATAATATATATATATATATAAAGAACTGAAGCAGATAAATGTTATCAGTTGGTTCCTTTGCGCATAGTCTTGGAAGAAATCTAAGATGTAGCATCTTGGTGCATTTTTAATTTATCAAATGTGAAATCCATAACATGTTTCTGTGAGTGAATTTTAAGGTTGTATTTGGGAAACCCTGTGATGTTGGACGTCTACTGCTATTTTTCTGTGCCTAAATTGTCAATTAAAGTTTGTAGGTAGCAGTTTTGTGGCAACATTTTTGCACATTAAAGCGGATGGTCTACACCTATGTAGAATTTGATGGTGCAACATGATTTTCTAGTTGATATATTTGGTAGGCTTTGCCAATGTAGTGGCATGTACATTTTGCAAAAATTTAAAGGATGGCAATCCATTATTTTTCCATGTAGCTTCACTTTATTGATTAGGTGGAAAGGAATTTTGAGACACTCCAATTTGTGCGTACTTTTGTTGTGAAATGCAATATCAGTCTCTTGTGATGTCCTCAAGGCTATTATGCTCTAAAGGAATTTTCATAAAACCATAAGTGGCCTTAGATTTTGGATATGTTTATTTATGAAAGTGAATTTATCTTATAATGTTAGCTTGATGAGCTTCTTTCTCATTGTCTTCTATTTGGATAGGAGAATCTTGTGATTTGATATATATGTGTTTAAAGCATTGTTAATTTCATCTCACCATGTCTTGATCATTGTCTCATATCTTGAAGGCATTAATAGATTTCGAGTTGTATGAAACCACTTTTTTTTATATGATTTATGAGAAATCAATTATTTTCTAGGGCAATATATTGTGTTTGTTAAAAAATTGATTACGAATGTTTAACTTTTACGCTTTATCTGTTAAATCTGGAAATGAGGCCAATTTTGCAAATGGGAACTCGTTTTTGTTTTTTTTTTTTTAATGAATTTATTTTAATCTAATTTTCCGGGGACTTTATGATACACAATTTTTTTGTTTAGTAATTTTATAGTTTTTTTCCCTTGGCAACAATGGTCCAAACTTCTAAGTTGGACATTTTTGTAGACGATAATACTCAGGGCCTGATAAAATGAAATCTTCTAAGTAATTTTTTGTGCATGCATAAACTTCTTGTGCATCTGTCTACGGGGGTCATGGCTTGAGTGGAAGTGGTTATATACTAGAGATATTTTTTGTCTCTAGTGAGCTTTTCAATGTTTTGTCACTGATGAAGTATTTTAAGATGTTTCAAAGTATTATGCCAAATGCAAGTCTTGGTGGGATATTTATATCTCCATCTATGGTTTTCTAGGTGCAACAATCTCATTTATAAATTGTAATGGTATATTCATCATCATGTCTGCAATGTGGAATGGATATTGAGATAGATCAGGTAAGGTGGTATTTTATTAAGACTACCATGTATAGTATGCCTGCATTTTTTTATATGGGGTCGGAAAGACATAGTCATTGATGTTGAAGAAATTTAGCCAACTGGATCTAAGGGCCATGGGATCCCAATGGAGCAACAAAAACTATCCTGAAATCCAAGAGAGCTTGATTGAAAAATTCAACAATTGGAGCACTTTTCAATACCCTCGTTGATGACTTCTTCACTGACATTGTTGATAGCAGGAAGATGCTCTTAGACATTTGCAGTTAGGAGTAATATCATCACTATCTAGGGGTTGACGGTATTGGGTGTAATGCAGACTAGGATAATACCACTTGGTCTATCCATTCCTTTCAAATTTTATTATTTCTATTATTGAAAGGGCAGGGATAATATCTCTCAGTATTACTTTTACCATCTTACTATTTTCATTTTTATAGTTTGCATAAGCAGATATTTTGTAAGTAGTGTTATAGAAAAAAGCAAGTAAATCATGGAGTGGAGCTTCTATTTGTCACATGTTACTTCTAATCCATATTGGTTGCCATGATTTTGATTTGAAATACAATGCACTTAATTGCTTCATTGGATGACTTTCTAAAACCCCATAAGTCATATTGAGAACATTCTCAACATAACTTTCGATGTAATCCTGAAAAGAATGGGGCTTAGAGGTGAGCGTGATATCACCATTTATTAATTCGCTTTCAATGAATAATGAGATCGTTCTGCCATGAAACTATTTCAGACTATGGTAATATTTTGAAATTTATTTTCTAGCCCTAATGTTTTTCTCTTCAAAAAGGAAATTCATAGTGAGTTAATATTTTCATGTCCCTCGTGACCTTGCTATGTTCACAATGCGCATAAGAGTAGCTTCTTCAGTCCAAAAAAATATTTAGCAAGCTTATGCAAGCAACTAGAAAGTATGAACTATGAAATTGTATTCATGTATTCTCAATATTAGAGAGAAACTCATTATTTTATTTATCCAAACATTATTATATACATAGGGGTTTTTTGGAAGCATTTTCACCCCATGCCCTACTCAATACAATGTGTGTGTGTATTCATTCTCAAGGAAATAATGTGTGCTCTCCTATCATTTCTAACTGAGATATTGATGTTATAATATGATATTCTATTATATAAATGGTGTACAAGTCATTGATCAGAATGCAATTGCACCATTGCAATGATGAGCTGAAAACAATCATTTAGGGGTAGAGCATACCTCCTTGGTATGATATTTAGGTCCAAAACTTTGTCATCATCATTACCATCTATGTTAGTTTTCCAAAACATAATTGCTTCAAACTCTAGAAGCTCCTTCTTTATTCCCACAAATATTGCATTTCTTTAAAACAAATACTCATCACCTTCGATCCCGACCTTCCTTACATTCTCTCTCTCTGCGAAACTCCTCCTGCCTAGCCTGGTGCCCAAAAAGCTAACTGCCCTCATAACATAATGCCTCCAATTCCTAGTATGTGCCTCTAGCTCCCACTCATCAACGGCCCTGGTTAGCACCTCAAAAACCTCCTTCCACTCCTTCTTATCTCTGCCATACAACGTCCATGGATCCTCCTTGATTCTCCCACAACTGCCCTTTCTTCTCAATTATATCTCTAGCTAGGAAATCTTCGGTACCCAGATCAAAGAACAAAGGAATCAAATTATTCCTATCCAAAAAAGGTTTGAACTCCTTTATACCGTATGGATTTGCAAAATACTTCCATATCAGATAGGGAAGTAACCTGAATACGGTTGCTCAAAAGATGAAACGGTTTTTTTCACATAAACAATGTTGAAACACTTAAATAATGCATGAAAGGAAGGAATAGAAGAGGCAATCTGATGCAATATATTTTAGTTTTTCCATTTTCCAAAAGAGATCAATAAAAAGATTAAAAAAATGGAGGAATATGGAACCCATAAACAAACTACCTATGGCCTACATAAAGGGATAATGACATAAGAAGAGATGATCCTCTTCTTTGTTTCACTGGTCTTTTATTTCACTTTTCTCCAAGAACAAATATGTTTTTAAAGACAAGTAAGTCAGCCCTAGGTGTAGCATGATTAACACAAGAAATATGTTAGCTAATATCATCTTATCCAAGAATATGGGATCTTGGGAACTCAAAATGTAAATCCAAATGAGGTTAGACCAATAATTTCATTTTCCTATTGATAAATTTCAAGCAACAAATTTAGGAAGGGAAATTTCAAAAGCAATTTAGCAACTGCAATTGTCTAAGCTAGACTTTTATCATTGGTGTCTAGCTCAAAATTTATGCATATTATTTTTTGATGGAACGTTGAAAGGAAATCACAATACTTTTGGCATAAGAGGGATCCTCCAAGATCCATAGGGGAAAAACGAAATTCATTATGCTTAGAGCATTGGTTTTTTCCTTTGTTACAATCATTGTAATTGGCTAGAGCTCATTCTAACAATTACAAACTTGATTTGATTCTTTTAAAGACTAAACCAAAAGGTAGATCTTTTCCAAAATACATAATTTATCTCAAAACTTGCACACTCATCAATTATTTAACAGAGTTATAAGGGAAAAAGATGGGTTGTTAAACATAATGGATCAATAATTTAGCAATCCATTCCATAGAAATTTGTTCAAATTTCCATTTTGATATGGTTCTATGGAATCCCAGGTGCATCAAGAAATAATCTCAATATCAAAGGTTGCCCTCATCACTAAAAAATCTAAGGAAAAACGCCAAATTTTATAGATCTTAAAACCCTATCAGTGATGTCATCACTTCTGGGGTTTGTGTAACAAGCCTTATTAGTGGTAAAGCAACCAATCCCCTACATCTCTAGCTCTGCATGAATCCATTTTGTGAAGCGAAAAAGAGATGCCTTTTGTCCACGTGTTCCATTATACACATCACAATTACTGAGCCTTGCAGAGGATGCCAAAGGTTGAGGTCCTTGTAAATGAAATATTCTTTGATGGGTTGCTTGCTTGCAATATATTTTTATGACTTTCAACATTGTCAAGGTCTATTGGGCACCTGTTGTTATGTGATATTGAATTGCTTTATGCGTTGTTCGATGAAGACTCCTTATATAATGACCTAGAATTTTGAGTATCATCCAACTGATTTACTCTAATGAATGAAGGGCCATATGATGAACTTGGTATGTCATTAGTGTTGTTTAATAATGAATTCTGAGGCAACGATGAAATGGATTGTGAAAATTTGTTCCTTCCGATACTCAAGGGACGAGAGTCACTATTGGAGGAACTCTGCATATCATATTTGTTGTACTCAATTAACAAAGTGGACTGAGACTCATCATTGTTCAATAGAAGAGGAGGTTATTTTGGAGAATAAAATGGGGACTGAGAGGCTGCAACAAATATCGATACCACTTTAGCCACTTTCCCAACATCAACAAAGAATTTCTACTGAATATATATCTTCATTTGTGAACTTCAAAGCTTGTTCCTTATCTCTAATGGCCAGTGTCACTTTAGAGAAGAGGGAAAACCATTTGAATGTTATCCAAATAAATGGAAACCCATTTCAATTAAGTTAAAACAAATGCCACCAATTTCAATCAAACAAAACAGATTTTTAGTGCAATCCAAAGAAATTAATATCACTCAAGATACCATTAAATATATACATATTGTTCTTTTAAAAATAGGGATAGGGCCAAACCTGCCAAAATCCAACATATATACAATATAGGACAAGATAAATAAAAATTGTCTAATAAAAAAAAATTATAATGCTATGTATAGGAATTTTTATAATTAGTAGAGTAAGTTCTTGCTTCCAGAATCCTTGGTCCTCACATGAACTTGAGAAGACAAGTGATTGAAGTAATAAAAACAGAAGGCGCGAACAATAAGCCAAGACAAAAATAAAAACCAATTTCTTTATCCAAACAATTATTGAAACCCAAATTTTCTTTTTAAATAAATAATTCATATTAATTTAAATATCCAATTAAATCACATAATATATCACATCTTCTTTCTTCTTTGCTACTCTTTCTTACACTACCACCTTACGAGGTTTCCTTTCAACATCTCCTGTAATTGCTAGTAATAATAAAACCAAATATTTATTGGACCAAAAGGCATTCTATAGTCTAGTATGGGAGAGACGTTGTATTGTTGGGTTACATCAAGAGGCCTTAAACCTAGAATTAAATTTCAATTAAAAAATTAAATAAAGTAATGTGGGTTCCATTACAGGAGAGACGCTTTAGGGAAGTATTAGATAAAAAGTGATAATAAAACATAACATCTACAAAATTTAAAATGTAATAAAAATTAAAAAGTAATAAAAGTAATACTAGAATGACTATATTCAAATTTTTGTATTGTAATTTTTTTATTAATAAAATTATAGACAATTTATTAAAACAAAATCATTCTATACATATTACATAATTTAATTAATGATGATTCACATTTGTAACCATGATATTTCAAAATTTCATGTTTAAATTTAGTTTTTTTTGGTCAAGTAAGAGTGGAGCCTTCTATTAACCACAAGAAATATTACATATATTACACGTCTTTACAAGTGTAAAGACCAACAAGGGCTAACACGATGAAGATTAGCCCGAAACAAACCCGAAACCTTATACCTAAATCTTACATCTAAACCTCTGCCCATTATCCAACCTGATGGCCATTCGATAAGACCCCTAGTGATCCAACAGTCGTTAAAGAGTTGCTTCGGAGATATGCGCGACCTTTGCCAGCTTTATGGAGCCGATAGGGTAAATAAATTGTCCATGTATAAAACTTCAGGTCCATTCTTGGACTTAACCTCCTCCCATGTTGAAACCTGATATCCTTTCGATCCAGATCCCGTAAAATCTGATGGTCACGACCACTATCGCCTCGGCAACATGCGCCCCTTTTACCCAGTTCACGGATCCGACGAGGATTATGAGCGATTGGTTTATAGTTAGTCATGTAAAAATTTAATATTTACAACAATCTTTGTATATATTTATATACATAATCTATGTTATGCATATCACATTAAAATATTAAATTGTAAAACTTATGAAATATGTCAAAGTGTACATGGATTTAGAGATATTTCGTAAGAGGATTTTAATAGAATTATAAGCAAGCATATTGTTGTATATAGAGATGTTACATTTATATGTAATATAAATAATATTATAAAGGACCAATTTATATCTATTTTAGTTGTAATTCTACGGTAAGAGCATCAAAATTTTGGACGTTAAATTTTTTCTTCAATTTTACACTAAAAAAAATTGCATCTTCAAAGATTTAACCCCTCCATACTTAATAGATCTAAAATTAAAATAAATTTATGTTAACTAATAATTACCAATTATGAAATATTAATATTACATTGTTTTTAAATTTTATAATTATAAAAAATTATGTTCATTTATATATTATTTTGTTATTCTTTTCTTATTCAATAAATCTTAAAACCATTTTATTGAATATATGAAAATAATTTTAAAAAATTAATATTATTTGTCATTACTTCATAATGAAAATTTGTAATAATTTTTTTTTTTTGGGTTTCACGAGTTAATAAGTTACACAATGTTACAATATTTAACTTGAGAAAAAACTTATAAGACTTTGTTTCTAGTTTTTTAATATTATTTTAATATTTTATAATTTTTATTATTTATTTATGAGATGTAGAATAATGAGTGATAGTGAGTTTTGTTAAAGCATTTTTTGTGTGAAGGTTTCTGATTGAAAATTTTGTGGATAAAAAATATTCATCCATGTCAAGGGTTTGTGTGGCTTTGGTGCAATGCTATCTCTAGATGGCTTGTATAACCACTTACACAAAAATAAGGTTAATGATAAGACAAGACATCATCACAACAACATCCTAGATATGAGCCCAACATGTCACCTATGAGAATTGAATTTGGATGGGAGTAATATCAATCATTCCTCTTAATCACCCAAGATAAATCTAACTGACATTAATTCATGTTATATTTATTTTTAATTTACGTTGGATTTATTAAATATTGATAAGTATCATAAATTTTGAAATATAAATTTTAAGGTTTTGCACTTTCAAAAAAAAATAAATTTTGATAGTTTGATATTTTCTATGCTTGATTTAAAGTGAAAATAATTTTACGTTATTTAGTATTTAATACAAATACATCTATATAACAACAAAATATACAATTTAATGTATCTAAGTCCACAATTGGAGTGGGCCTAATAGCTAGGAGCATGTGTTTCCTCTTAAACTATTTCACAAGTTTTAAAACAAAACACCTATGTAGGCATTGTTTTAACCATGATGAATGGAAATTGGTTGCATAGGCACTCTCGAGCGAGTAGGGTAGTGATGTTGTAATGTAATGTTTAACATTTTGACTAAATTAAATTACATAAATATAAAATTAAATAAAAAAATTTAATGTAATTAATGTGAAAATTAACTAGGTAACAAAACCTATAAAAATAAAATGAAAATGAAAATAAAAATAAAAATGGCCCATGGTGTTGATCCATGGTATTGAGAACACATGGTATTGACCCATGGTATTCATGTGGAATGTAGTCTATTTAAAGGGAGAAACTATATCAATCTAAATCCATCTTATGTTTGGATCTACCAAGGGCCACAAGGGATCAAATCTCTTGATATGAAAACCTATTTAGAGTGAAAAGAGACTTGATTCCTTTAGGCTTTGGTAGATCCAGAGTTAATATGGATCTAGGATGGTTGTAACAATCAAATCACTATGTAAAGATTGGTCTCTTGTCTTAAAAATAAGAGACTCTCATACACCAATTTATTATGTGAATTGTCTAGTTATCTTAAATTTATATTATTATTACTAGCAATTAAACCAAATGTTGTAAAGGAAACACGGTAAGGCTATAGCAGATGGAATAATATCACATATGAAAAAACATTTATGTGATCTAGATGTTGTCTAGTTTGGAATTGTTTCCTTTGTAACATAAATTACTTGCTAAGAAAATGTAATAAATAAATTTAACTTTACTACAGGTGCATCTTGAATGGAGACCCTAATTCTATTTAATAATTAATAGTTTTTAATTTATAAAATATTTCCAATCAACAAAATAAATTAAATTAATGAAATTTAAAATGTAAACTTTGAACTTTGAAAGTGATAATTGAATCTTTACAAATATGAAATTTACAACAAATTTATTATTCGACATTACAATTGTCCTTCAACTACTATATCATAGCCATTTAATCTGAAAACTCTCTTATACATCTTCAAAATTTGTATAGCCACATATACCCTTGGATCTGGCATGAGCCACAATGGAACTTGTTATTTTGCCTCTAACATGCCCCACACACATTATATGTAGATATTCAACCACAATTATGTAAGTTGTCATATAGTTCTCCAAAATGTAAGGTTATTAAAACCCTGTGAGCGTTCCTCATGTTCCAATGCAGTAGGTTGAATATTTTTGTCGTTGAAGGCCTAAGCACCAAATCTCCAAAGGATCCTAGACTACTTGCATCCTCTCTCCTTCAAACATCAAATACTTAAGCTTCAAGGTGATGGGTAAAATTCAACATACAAGTTGCTCTACTCCAACATCTCCCCTCATCCAATCTTAGTGGACACAAAGAACAACATACAACCCTAGCGACATCCCCCTGAAACCGGAAAAGCACTAGTTGAAATAGAGAGACATCTGGAGATGGTTTAGTTGTCTAGAGTTGGTCCACAGCTCTGTTGGAACAGATTAAGGGAGAAGGGGCAGAGTTTCTATTCTAAGAATGTTCAATATGTCAGTGTGCCCATTAACGGCTCAATCTGGAGTTGACTGGCTACAGTGACTCAGATTGGGCAGGTTTCATTGATGACAGGAAGTCCACTTCAGGAAACTTTATGTAGCTAAAGATATGTGAAACACATGTTAGATCTTCCAAATCCAAAGAATCTATTGGGTCCCTATAATACTAGTGATTACCCCATTACTATTGTAGTTGTACCACTTATTAATATTTTTGTGCCCCTATTGTCCCCATATTGTTATTATTGTGCCCCATAGAATCCTTCTATTGTTATTTTTGTGGCTTTATGTTATTATTGTTAGGTCGGCTGGGTTATATTGTGACTCCGTAGACTCCTATATATAGAAAGGAGGTTTTATCATTTGAATCATCCAAGAATTGTTCATTTATGTAATGTAAAGGAGGTTTCCCCCTCGAAGAGGCTGAATTATAAGGCATTGATCTATCTTTTCTATCTTTTCTTGAGCTGGATTCATAGCACACACTTTCAACACCTAGTTGTATCCTCCATTCCATTTCCTTTTGTTGATGTGAACTTTAAATTATTTTCCATTGGATTAGAAACAGGGTTATATTCAGTGGTGCCAAACGTGTTCAACAATTATAAAATGTACTTCTTTTGGAACATAAATATATACTTTGGATGTTGATTCATTTCAATGTAAAGAGGTATAGAAGATCTACCAAATCTTTCATCTGAAATCCCTTCTTCAATTCTTTCTTTATGGATGAAATATATATTTCAATTATCCCTGGTATGATCAACAAGTCATCTACATACACTATAAGATATATGATATTTTTACCACATCATTAACGAATATAGTTGCGTCATCAAAATTAAAGTGTTTGAAATTCAAGTTTACAAGATGCTTAGTTAAATTTTTATACCATGCTTGTGATGCGTGTTTCAAACCATATAAGTATTTAATGAGATTTTTCACATTTTGTTAATGTCCCTTAACAACAAAAGCTTTTGGTTGGGACATGAATACATTCTCTTTAAAATATCCATTCAAGAAAGAACTTTTCACATCCATTGATTTACTTTGCATCCATTTTGTACCAATTACAAAAAGAGAGCGTGGGAAGTGACCCATTTTATTGTGGGAGAAGGAGTCTCCTCAAAGTGAATTCCTTCGTTTTATGCAAATCCTTTTTCCATGAGCTTTGTGGTTATAAAGTGACTCATCTTTTTTATACCTCTTCATGTAGATCCACTCACATCCAATTTGTTGATTTTAATGGAGGGTCTACCAACTTCCATGTCACATTCTTGATGAGAGAATCATATTCCTTCTACATTTATTCTTTCATCTTATCGTGGGAAGTAGAATGTTACAAGCAATTTGGTTCAAACCTAGTAGATAAATTCAATTAAAAATCATATGAAACATCCATATAATTTACATCAACTAAATTATAAATATATACATTACCTCCATTTGATATAGTGGAATCTTTCATTCCTGTCTTTTTGACCTCATTAGGATGAAGACATGCAAATGTTTTATAGATCCATTTTTGTGTGAATTTATGAGATGCTTCAAGTTGTTACAGTAATTGATATGGTGTTTCATCAAGACTCCAAAACTTCTTAGCTTATCATTCAAATCATTCAAAGGATTTCGTGGTCTTATTAAGTGGTTAGAACTTCATGAGGGGGATATAGTTCTTCAAAAGGAGATTTCATATATTAATCCAATATAGGGATCCCACTTTTAATATGTATTTTTTTTATTATCAAACTCACGATATGTAGTTACATGAGGTAATCTATCCAATTAAAAAAGTTGTCGCTTAAAATTATTCTTAGCCCCAAACTATTCAAGAAAAATTATATATTTGGAAAGAATAAAAATAATTTCTACCTAATCATAAAGAATATATTCCATGGTGGAATTTCAATACCCCAAGAGTATGCACTTATAAATCCTTCTATAAATCTTGTTTCTTTGTTCCTTAGAGATTAAGGCACAATAGGTGGAAGCAAAACCCCAAGAGGCTAAAAATCCAAAGTCAAAATCAGAGAAATTCCCTTATGGGTTTTTATGGTTTTTGTCCAAGGAGTGTAAGGCTAAAGGGGAAAAAATTTCTAGGTAGTTTTTGGGCACTTTCCGATATGCTGAAAGTCAGCAGCTGTAGTAAGAGAGCACCTCCTAAGAGGCCGAAAATCCAAAGTGAAAATCAGAGAAATTTCCTTTTAGGTTTTTCTGGGTTTTGTCGAAGGAGTCTATGGCTAAAAGGGAAGAATTTTCTGGACAATTTCGGGCACTTTCTAGTAGGCCGAAGTCAGCAGATGATCAATTTATTCACACAACGTAAAGCATAGTAGAGCCTCAGTTGAAGAACCATCTTTCTAGCTATTCTACCACCTGGGTTTGGTCCAAATTGTTTTTAATACAAGCCCAGGTGTGCTACTCCATTTATATATTGTACTCATTCTCTCATATTTCATAAATATATGGCTGAATAGTTCTAGTATCACAATGTTTCATGGGTGTTCGCTAAATGTTTTTAATTTTCGACTCTTGCACTGTTTGTTTAATTGGTTTATCACATAAATTCCTCCTCAGGAATATTGCAATGGTACAAAGCCATAATCTTGGATTAGCCTGTGGCAAATGTTAGAATCAGACAACATGGTGGTCACCTAGAATGAGGTGGTGAGGATACAACAAATGATGATTGGTGTGGGGAAGAAGTTGACTCATTCCTTAGTTGGGAATCCGGAAATGATTGCTACTGATGTGGAGTTATTGGGGGGAAACTGGAGGGCATACCAATCATTGGGTCATGGCATTCAGGCATCCCTCTCTTTTTGGGAATTCTGTGAACTAAGGGGTATGCACAAACCAATGGATATTCAATGGGATTTTGTAGGGATGATGAGAAGTATTAAGAAAAAAGATGAAAGAGTAGTTGAAGGGGCCATGGTTGGCCAAGAGATAGTTGAGCATACACCAATTGATGAGGGGTCATCCATTGATGAGGTATTTGGGGTTGTGACCGAGTTCTTAAGTGATAACAATACACAACAGGTTGGTGAGGCACCGAAAGACAACTCCACTATTGTTGAGGACCCAATAGGTACAGAGGCCTCCAGATCTATGATGGAGTGCTAGACCACAGTCACCTACAGCTGACTGGTGAGCATATCATGCATATTGGGTTGTTTATTTAGGAGCAGCGGAAGGCTCATGTCTAGCACGTCATGGAGGAGGATGTGTAGCCATCTGTTGGCCTAGCCATTGATGAGGGCTAACATAGAGACCACACGTTGGGATTTCAGGACAGTTCACTTTAGAGGCACACTGACAGGATCTATCGCGTTATCAGCCCATCCTTACACATTGGATTGAGAGAGGTGGAGTTGTCTAGACATACCAAAGTGGGTGACTAGGTTAGCAGTATTGTTGGGTCACCTTTGGCCATTGAAGGGAGAGATACGAAGCTACATAGTCAGCTCTGATGTGCTGACCTGGGTAGTGGGATGAGACGATATAGTTTCACAAGATGCAACATCCGCATGTTGGGCTTGTTCTATGTGCTAGAGTTTGTCCATTCGACCACTCTCTTAGGGTTGGATGGCGAGATATTTTGACTTAGTACCTAGTGGAGTGGGTTACACAAATGAAGACAATCACAGTTCGTAGTAAAGATCAGTGGCAACTCTAAGACATTGAGGGTGTTTGAGGGCTAAGTTCGCATTGGGATCTAGGTGGGGCTTCCTATTTGATATCATACATGCGAGATGGCTATGGAATTGATGTGGTCATCAACCCCATGCTTCAGTGCATGCATTCCTTAAGGGAGCTCAAGTTGACACTAGTGACGAGGTAGATTGTGAGAATAATCTATTTGCTGTTTTTGCATGTTGGTTGCGCATGGGGCTGGACGATGATTAAAATTCTCTGGTAGGATCTAGTTTGAGAAGGTGGCCTAGGTAGGCAACCAGACCGAATATTCGATGGAGACGATAATCTCCCATTGAGGTTTAGGACTCAGGGGTCAGAGGCGATCAACACAACAGATATATCCCTCCTAGTAGGAGTGGAGTTAGGGTGCTCAGGTCTACAACGATGGACGAGGGGATATGATGCATGTGTTGGGCATGGAATCCCCCCAAGGCATGTTTTGGGGCTTAAAGCCCAAGTTTTGACCAATTACATTCTAAAGACTCCTTGATTTGTGGGTGCAGAGCGCGAGCTCATAATACAGTCACAGGGTTTTTCGCCCTTGTTCTTGTAATATAATGTTGGCTTGATAGACCTACCCATGGTCCATGGACGATGGGATTGTATAAATCAAGCGAGGCTGTAAGTTTAGAAGAGAGGATATGGCAAGAAGAGAGAAAAGATGCATGATGAGTCTAAGAGATTGAGTCGAAGTGTAAAGGATGTCTTAAGGTTGTCGAGTAGGAGAAGGCTCTACAGGTGAGCACGCAGAGTCCTAGCAGTCTGTAGCTGAGTGCGCGGATGCCTATAGCTCATTGCATAGGGCAGGTTGAGTCTCTAACCATTGGAAAAATTAATACAAAGAAGTTTACCATATTTATGTTTATCTTTTCCTGTTTAACTATATTATTGAGTATAAATTGCAAGTGTATTGTTTATTTGTTGCACGATCTTATATGTGTGTGTTGTATAAATAAATATAGCACAAGGCCTCTATTTATGTGAAGATAACTGACTGGTGAAGGAATATAGGTAATATCTTAGGTGTGACTTAGAGAAATAGTGTAGACCACTACTCTACCAGTGCAGAAGCCTCGTAGCCCATAGGGTTGTGCAAAGGCAATTATATCAGGGTGCGAAGGCCAGGGAAGTACGTGAAGCAACCTGTGCGTAGGGATGAGTAGTTGGACCAAATCAAACCCTCAGACATCTCAAGGGTGTGGAAACCTGGTTCCAGCAACACCCCATACTACATCGGGTGAGACCTTAGTCCACGCTCCGCAGACCGTTGCCAAAAGGGCCAGTAGTACAGGGATTTGTTTCGCTAGTTAACTCTGAACTTGGGTCAGGGCCTAATAGGACAGCAACATGTCATGATGGTGTCACTATTATAGTGGAAGACACTTTGGCACATGGAGGATACAATATGTTATAGGATGGTATGATAGTAGGTAGTGGTAGACAAGACTATGTAGAGTCAGGTCATAGTGTTCAACGTTTTATAGAGTGATGTGGCCTGATGGATACAATCCCAATTCTAAGACATAACACAGAGTGGTGTGTAGGGCTATGTAGTGAGGAGCATTGGTGTGTAGAGGAGCATGGAGATACACGGTAGTATGCCATAGCATGTTAGATTACATTGTGGTTTAGGAGGAGTGACTCACATCGCATTGAGGATTTGTGTGGAGTGATAGGTGCAGTGACACTAGCAGGACACAAGAGGGTACAGGATAGTATAGTCATGGTCAGGGGTATCCAGTGGTGTATAGGGATAGTTTGCGACATACAGTTGCATTTCATGGAGTGCGGTGGTACTTCGTGGTATGCAGTGACACATGAAGTGGTGCAACTGGCTCTTGGAGCTTTGCCTGCATGGAGACTTATGCACAGGGATAGTAGGTGTACCATTAGACACAACTCACCTAGGACTAATGAGGACATTTTCCATGATTTGGGGACATCATTTTTGGTGGGGGCCAGGCCTTGAGGGAGTTATCAATAGATCTGAGGCAAGGAGAGCCTCGTCCATAGGATTACTCTAGAGCATTCTGATAGACTCTTGGTCATACTCTTTGGTACATACCCACCCATCACCCTCTAGTGTTGTTTACAGTTGCAAAGAGTTTGGTTGTTTTACTTTGACACTCTCCATTCACGCAACAGGGCATGGTGAACTCATCCTAGGCACTTGGATGAGGCACAACATGTCATGGGCCGAGAGGAGACTCTCCAGTTGAGACACTTGGTAGGTGCACGAGTTGACGGTTACAGACTGAGGGATGGCACGGTTGATTTTCAAGGCAGCATATGTTCCACCCCTAGGTTCGCACTTGGGGAGGTGACCGAGAGGGAGTTACATGGTTCCTTTTTAGTTGGACAGCTTGAGGTGTCAGGGGAATATGAGGTGTAGAGGAAAATAGTCCTTGTTCGCAGGATGATGCCTAGGATTATGGCAGTACCCTAGCACATCACTAGGACCTCAAATAACTGGATATTTGTGGCACGAGTTCTTGATGCTCATTTCCTAGCTATTTGATACCTACAGGAGGTAGAGATAGGGCACAAAGAGGTCCAAGCAAGGCAGCATATCATAGTGACAACCAGAGAGTATTGGGATTTGTGGACCTCTAGTATGGTTATGGGATCTAGGTATCCAATAGATTAGTGGGATGCTCCACTCCTCAGTGAGCATGGTCGAGATAAAAAACAACTGATTCATTCATAGGCAGACACATGGGAAATCACTGAAGTCTTCACTATAGGAAAAGGTAGATTATTGGTCAGGATTTGAGCTAGCCATGAAGAGATAGGCACTCACACTGTTGAGTCTCTCTAGCAAAATTCGCCTAGCCTCCATCGTCACATAGATTATGGCCAAGAGTTATGGGAGAGGAGGTTATGGTACGAGCAAGCTAGGCATTCATTCGTGACTAGAGTGTTATGATGTTAGCAAGATAGGTTCCTTCTCTGAGGGGTAGGAGATTCTCACATAACAAGGCTAAGCAGTTCAACTACCCCTACGGGTAAGCTGGTTTCTATAGGGGAGGGTCATGCAGATCTTCCATTTGGTTTTACTGATTAATTGATGGTGTGGGGAACTTCAATGGTGTTGTAGGGTGATCAACTGGAGGAGATCAAGGGAGGCATAGGTAGACAAGGGTTCAATTTCATGAGGATTGGATTGCATCTTCAGGAGTTTAATTTTGTAGTGCATGAGATGGACTATTCGGTATAACAACATCATGAGGATTGGGGCAGAGTTTTACATTGTCAGGATTCTCTACTTATTGGTGACACAGGGGTTAGAATGCCCATATATGGTAGGATGGTGAGTGGATAAAGAACGGATTCACGTCGATGAGGTTGGATTGGGATTGTAGTATCGAAGGACTCCTTAACTATATGATAGTACAACGATCAGAGATGATCCAATGGCACATTTTGGACCTTCATGAAGTTTGTAGTGATAGTGGGGGTCCATAGTTAGAGGTAGTGTTTTTTCAGGCATTACCTGAGGACAAGTGATGTTTGGTGCATTGGAAAAACTCGATAGAGGAGGATGCCACCTTGGAGGGTGAGCATACTTTGGAGCACCCAACTTTGAGGTTGCTTGAGGTTAGGCAACCTTTGGGAGGGGAGGACTATCATGTCCCTTCTCAAACACATTAGTAACAGGGTGCTGCTACACAATTTTGTAATTTTTTTACTTAGGAAGAGGACTCCACACTTTCGAGTTAGGGACATAGGGGCCAAATTGACATTATTTAGCTGCTATTGGAATGTAGGGGCCACCCACATAGGAGTTTGAATTACCCATTCAATATTCTTGGAAGGAAACTCAAATGGGTGGATGGAGGGGCCCATATGAGGCTAAGGGGGGCGAAGGAGTTATAAAGAGAGATCAACTATCATTTTGTTTTCATCGCAAACATTTGACAAACAAACTCACTCTTCTATGCTCTACTTCTTAGCGAGTCTATCAGTAGTTTAGCCATGAGTCTTCTTGAGGGAAGATTCAACCTCTACTTCAAGGGACCATATCTGGCTACCCTAGGGAGGTTGTTCCACTGAGAATTCAAGAGTTTCCAGCAATGGCTCACAACTCAGCTAGCCACGCAGAGGAAGGGATGGCATGTTGTTTCGGCAGCTAGAAATACGGAGAGATTGATTTAGCCACCCAAGAGGCCAAAAATATAAAGTAAAAATAAGAGAATTTCCCTTCTAGGATTTTATGGGTTTTGTACAACGAGTCTAAACCAAAGAGGGCATAATTCTCTAGATAGTTTTTTCACACCTTCTAGTAGGCTAAAAGACTGAAAACCAAAGTCAAAATCAGAGAAATTCCCTTTTGGTTTTTTCTGGGATTTGTCCAAGGAGTCTAAGGTTAAATGGGAAAATTTTTGGGCACTCTCTGGCAAGCCAAAATTCAGGAGATGTAGTTAGAAAGCAACTCCTAAGGGACCAAAAATCCAAAGTCGAAATCAAAGAAATTCCATTTTGTGTTTTCTTGGGTTTTGTTGAAGGAATCTAAGGTTGAAAGGGCAAATTTTTTTGGGAAGTTTTTGGGCAGTTTACAATAGGCCAATGTGAGTAGATCAACAATTTACTAGGAGAGTGTAGAGCATAGTAGATCATCAGTTGAACAACCATCTTTCCAACTATTCTACCAACTGGGTTTGGTCGAGCTTATCCTTGAAACAAGCCCAGGTGCACTACTCCATTTATATATTGTACTCATGGTCTCATATTTCATAATATATGGCTCAGCAGTTCCAATATCACAGTGTTTCACGGGTGTTTGCTAAATGTTTTTAATTTTCCACTGTTGCACTATTTGTTTAATTGGTTTTTCACATAAATTCCTATTTAGGAACATTACAATCAACTACAACCATGATCATTCATATGCCAACATGTATACACGACTTCACTTAAGGAAACCCACATGTATACATATTTTTCTTAGAAACCTACATATAGATTTCAATATACTTAAAAGTTTGTAATTCTAAATTAGACACATATTTGACCAAAGTTATTCTGAAATATTATGCTAGCTTACATAACCCTCATACAATTAGCAACATAAATAATATTTTCAACCAATCAACATATAACCGAATTCAACTTCATCATTCAATCAATTCTACTTCAAACATTATCACTCAACTCAGATCAACGTGAGGACATCAACATACAATAGAGATACAACAACACTGATCAAGTTGATCTATCCTTTATGAACATAAATTCTTTCATTATATAAGTGATTTTGAAGAAACAAACCCACGTGTATACACAACTTCATCGAGACCAACCTATGTACGAATCTGCAAAAATGAATAGAAACCCTTCCTTTATGTACACGACTTTGAAGAAACAAACCCGATTGTATACACAACTTCATCAAGGCTAGTCTGCATATATATCTGCAAATTTTGACCTAAAATTATGCATCTCTTCAGAACTTTAGAGATACCGAGATCGTAATATTTAGGGATAAAAAAAACATGCATTAATAAATAGATTTAATCAATCCATAAGCATGTCATACAATGAAAATTCATTTTAGGTCTCATGATCTTGATCGATTATTGTATTCATCGATGCATAATTATTTCAGATCTATGTGTCAACTATGGCCCTTACAATGAAAATATACTTCAAATTGATGTATTCATCAAAAAACCTTTCACATTCACACTTAAAACTTTTATATTCACCTCCTTATATATTTTAGCCCTTATCCAATACCATAGGTCAAAACTAAACTAGTGTCGGTGGTAATCTTTGACGGGATCAATATCCATTGTCGTACTCATTATTGTGGGCGAATACCGTTGTAAACACCCCTGGTATTTAGAATAACATAGTGAAAAGATTGTACATGACTTTGTTTCACCAAACCTGCATGTATACATGACCTGGCCTTGATGAACCCACGTATAGATCTTCAAAACTCCACCTTTATGAAACTTTTGATTCTAATCTGTAAACCTTTGTCCAATCATTTTGTTATTTTGTTCCATCACTCTGTCACCTGTGAACTGATCCATGGATTCATCTGGTTACCATATTTTTTTTTGTTTCAAGTGAGTTTCCATTAAGGACAACACATGCATCATAATACCAATGGTACATTTATAATTTGATTTCTATGAATTGAATTTTGGAAAAAATTTTGAAATTAAAATTAATTTTTTTGCATAAATTATAGGATGTTGTAACTTTCCGTAATATCTCCATGGTTTTCATATATGTAGGACATATAGGAAAAAATTGGAATTTTTTGGTTAATCCTATTTGTATAATGATAATGAAAATCCTATTTTTCTCTCAAAAAGGTTCACAGAGGTGCCTAGTCAACATTGGTAAAACTAGGCCACTTATGTAGAAAATCTGTTGTTTTCAGCAATAAATTAAAGCAGTTTTCGATTTGGAGGGATTTCTCCCAAATTCTAGTGATAAGAAGGATGAATTTGACCTCTTAGCCTTCATCGAGGATTTTCATAAATACATTTGAGAATTTTATGTTATTTTCTTATAGAAACACTTGTATAAATATGTACGGTTTGAGGTAGACAGATATATTATGTCATGTTATGTTTGATGAACTATTGCTACTGGGCCGAAGTAAATTAATTTAGAGTTTCTCATGTACTCATTGTGCTTAATGGATGATGCTTAGCTTGTTATTCACGTTTTTCTAACTCGTTTTCAACTTAATTGTGCAAGAAAAGCATGCAAGGCCCCCATTGCGAAGCCCATGCACTTGTTTCTATTGGTATGGTATGATATTTTAGTTTTCTGCAATTTCATTGTGTTAATTTGTTATGCATTTTAGTATTATTTGACAATATTGGTTGTTTTTATGCCTGAAAAGAAGTGTTATGAAGTTCCCTCATGTTAAGGAGCTTGATATTTCTCTCATTCTCAATAGTTAAAATTCTCGAAATTTCCCATTTTGGTTAGATTTCTTATGTTTGATTGGATTGTTGAAATTTGGATAGTGAACTATTTGATTGATAGTAGTTGATGGTCGACAAGTGTTGATTTCATTAATGGAATATTTCTGAGTCCATCTCCAGTAAGGGAGATTCAAGTTTGCTTGGTAAGAATGCTTAAGATCTCAAGCTTGTTAATGTGTTAATATTTTAGAATTAGTCCCTAAACCGTAGATTTTGGTGTGCTTCTAAGTTCATGAATTTTGGATTGATAATAAAATTGATGACCTAATTTACACCCTTAAATTGGATTGAAAACTATTGTTTTATATATGTTGTACATGTTGTATATATGGTGTTATGTGTATGTTACATATCTGGTACTATGTACATATAGTGTTTTGTACATGTTGGATATGTGATGTTCCCTATATATGGAGACAAAGGCATGTTGGATATCTAGTGCTAGGAACACATGGTGTTGTGTACATGTTGTATACGCAGCGCTGTGCACAAATGGTGTTGTGTGCATATTGTATATGCAGTGTTGTGTACATGCGGTGTGGTGTACACATTGTATACATGAAATTTTGTATATATGGTGATGAGTAAATTTTGTACATGCGGTGTTGTGTACATATCATTCTATGCATATGTTCTACATGAGGTTTTTTGTGTATGCAATTTTCTGTAAATGTTGTACATGTGGTGCTCTGTGTGCATGGTTCTATGTACACACTGTGTAGGTGGTGTTGTGCACATGTTATGTAGGTGGTTTTGTGTACATGTGATGTTGTGTATGCATTGTGCAAGTGGTGTTGTGTACACAATGTGCAAATGGTGTCATGTACGCGTGCAACTGTGTACACATTGTGCATGTGGTAAAGTGTACATATTGTACCAGTGGTAGTGCTGTACATGTGGTATTGTGTGCATGTCATACATGATGTGTGGTGTACATGTGGTATTGTTTACATGTTACACATATTGAGTTTTGTACATAGGGTACTGTGTTATGTGTATCGTGTAATCATGGTATTGTGATATGTGTATTCGTTAATTCGTAATATGTGTATGTATATGTTTTATGTTGTACACTACATGTACACATATGTGTTGTGTTCTACACTAAGTGTAGGTGTATGTGTTGTGTTTTACACCAGGTGTAGGTGTATGTGTTGTGGTGTATGTCAGGTGTAGGTGCATGTATTATGTGGTGTTGTATGTCATGTGTGGGTGTATGCATGTGATGTATATTCTGTGTATATTTACATGATTGAAGGAAATATAAGTAATGGGCGCTTGTCAAATGTGGCAACTGAATCATTGTCGGTACGAAAAGGACAAGGATACATGTAAAAGAAAACGATTGATTGAAGGATAAGTATCAATATTTATTTCAATTTTTATTATGTATGTAATCTGTGAATTTGGTTCATGATTACTACATGTGATTTATGATTTTTGATGATTACATGTGATCTATAATTTTGATTATGATGGTTTGATTTTGAGATAACCATATGTGATATGTTTATACATAATTATTTGATCAAACAACTAGTTTGGTGTGTTGTGACATCAAGTAAAACAAATTTCACATGTACCTTATTGACGGGCCAACAATGAGTTATGATTTGAGTTTATTTTAAATCTTTTTGAGCCTAATGGAAGTTATATTCTTGGTGTAGGAAAGCATGGGAAATTCCCAGTTTGGGCAGTTGAAACTGAATGCAAGCATTAGGAACAACAACAAAAATAATTGGAAAAAGCAGTAATATGTTGGTAAATAAATTTATGAGTACGAAAATTATGGAAACTCATTCCTAATAGTGTCCTTTCATTTTTATGGGCATTTTATATCCCATATGATGGTTTTCAGGTGGAGATATGCCTTGGTTTTCATACCTTCTGATGCTAGGAAACATTTCCAAGTGATGAATCACCTGGGAAAGAGGATTTTAGGGAACTTAGAAGGTGAGAGACTACACGGAAGGGGGTGAATTGATTTCCGAAGGGGTTTTTTAGCAGAGAAGGTGAGGTTTAGGAATGTATTTATTTTGGTCATTAACATTTGTAGAAGGAATTAGATGCACATTAGCTATGTGCCGTGGAAAAATGAGTCAATAACTATTCACTAAGTGAACATGTAGCACAAGGATTCTAGCACTATACATTGGCTACAAGTTGACTTTAGCAATGGATTCTGGACTCCCTGGGAAGGAGGTGAATCCTGGTACTACCTTCAGGGTGAAGGTGTCAGCCTCTGGATTACCTTGTTTGTTATGAAAGAATCATATCTTTTTATTTGTTGGTTGAGAACATGTGCATTATGTATATGTGTATATTATTGTAAATACTATAAGAAGATTGATTTATTAAGCTCCATAAACAATATGGTTATTTTATGGTTTAATAAAATGTGTATATGTGTTTGTTATTGTAAATACTATAATCAGCTATGCTATAAAGCTTTAGTACACAATATGTTTGTCATGTTTTTAATAGTGGTCATTGTAAATACCACAACGAGGTAACTTATAAATCTCCATGGGTAGTATGTTTTGATTTTTAGCAACCTTGGTCGTTGTAGGTGTCATTGAACACTGAGGATGGTGTTCCCCTAAGGGGAATGGGTCTATAATAGCCCTAGGTTAAAGGTTGATGCGATAAAGTTAATAAAGGACAAATAAGACCAAGGTCATGGTACATGTATCCAAAGATGAATGTTCGGAAAAACATCCTAGTGGGTGTTCATTTGGTTTATTATGTATAAGGGAAACTAACAAAGGGAATGGAAAACTATTTATAAAGGAAAGAGAAATTAATTGTAATTTTATTTATGAAAGTAAAGGAAATTAGGACAAAAGGAAGGTAAATTCTCACATGTTGGATGTGAGAAGGAGAATGAAGGAAGGTAATGGTAATTGAAGAAAATAGAGGCCTCAATGATAAAGAGACTTGTGAGGATCAATTCATGTATTTTGTCAGTTATATGGTGGATCTCTCTCTCTCTATTCTCTCTCATACTCTTGCACACTTAGAGTATTCTTTGAGAATGCTTGGAGCACTCTAGAATTCACTTAGATTGTAAAAGGAAGGAAACAAAAAAAAAATATCAAGCAAGCAAGAGTTGAATCAAGCGGCTACAACGTGATTACTTTTAGGTATCAATTTGCATGTATGATTTCCTTGCTAGTTTTGCCATGAATAATAGATGAATATTTGGTTATGTTATTGTAATTGGAATGGGGTTTTCTAGTTGTGACAGTGGTTTCGGCCTTGCCTTTCCATTTTTGGATAGCCATGGTGTGATGGTGTTCTCTTAATTCGTTGAGGTGGATTGCTGGATTGTTTTGAAACTGAGTGGGGCGGTCTCAGGAAAATTGCCAAAGGCCTATAAATCCCTAGACTGGTAAAGGTGGGATATGCCATAATCCTAAGGTTGGAGATAAGAAAATCCGTCACATTTTAGTTGGAGATATCCAAAGGCAACCATGCGTGTATAGGCCTAGTGATCCCAACTCGACCATTATATGGTGGGATTGCGGTAAATTCTGGTGGTGTATGTTTCTTGTTTGGGCCTAGGAATCTCTTGGGAGGATATACGATAAAGCCCAGTTGTATAGGAACTTATTTAGTGCTTGAAAATCCTTCACCAATTTTGGGAAGATATGAAATAAATATTGGGAGGCATGGTAATTTTTGTTCCGAGTCTAGCTTTCATCCTTATAATATGACACGCGGGTGATTAACTTAAAGAAATATTTGGTTCAGCGAAACTATGGTTAGGTGGTACATAGAAGTCCCTAGTTGGGTTTTCTTTTTCATATGAATAGTAATGATGCAGGAGGTTGACTAAATAAGGCTAAAGTATGAAAATAGACTAATGGTTAAATTTATAACCAATCATATGTGTTTAAACGGATTCTGTACATGGCTTACCTTTCCCTGAGGGTCCCGCTTTTCAACTAAATACCATCGGTCCCACTTTGACTATACCTTTTAACCAGCACTTCACTCTGCACCGTTGATATCCTCTCTCTAGATCTAATGGTTGTCGCTTTCCTTGATCGCTAAATAGCCCATTGATTTTCCACTATCAATCTGCTTTGTCCAATCTGATGGTCATCGCCTGATATCACGCACACTCTAGCATGATCATTATCACTTCAAAGGAATGCCAGAAAAGTTGTTTTCTCTCTCCTCCGTTTTCTACGTGTCGAATGCTAAGGCTAATCGCATGAACTTGGAATATTACCAATTACCACTTTTTGAGCACACGATATAGTGCTTCCCGCTCATCAAATACAACCCACGTGTTTTAAATAAAAACTTTAATAAAGAACTTAAGAAAAGGTTTAGCATTTAATCCCAATATTTACCTTGAACACTAAATGACTGCGATTAACGATAAAAGACATAAACTTTGATATTTATAATTAAAGCATTAAAACATAGGAAATACCCGTTTAGGGTCTAGAACTCTTATACACATATGTAAATGAGATGTTGCACCAAGATTAACACACAAATGGCACAGTTAATCAATTTATTCAATAAAATTGAAGTTACAGAGTCTTGGTCGTCTTGGCTCAATTACAATACTTTATTTGACCTTTGTCTCAACCTCAAAACCCTATCTACCACTCAACTCTCGCTTACTCACTCAATTCCCTATTATCTCGACTAATCATTCTCCATTACATTCTTGTCCATTTTATGAATCAAATCCTAGCCTAACTGCATTGGAAACTCGATCCCTATTTTAATCAATGTAATAATTATATATGTATTCTCAAGCTCTGTTACATTCCTACACTAACCACTTATCTCTTAACCTAAAAGTAATATAATATTCTAATTTTTACAATAAT
>APFE030314493.1:213519-225267 GCA_000404065.3 Pinus taeda | reverse complement strand
TTTAATAATTATTATTAAAATATAAGAGTGTCTCAATTAAATATTAGTCTTTAAAAAACTTGGGTTTCAAAATCATCAATATTAATATTGATGATCCACATTGATTAATAAATGAAGAGATTCCTCATTTTCTTTTGGGAAAAGTTAAATAATGAAATTTTTGATAAAAGCCTATTTTTGGGGAGGAAGATCTATAGATTTCAACTTCTTACGTGAATTTTTATGATGTTCCCATCCAGATGACGTTGGTAGATAGACAGGTGTATTTGTATGTAGTGGATATTAGGTTTACCTCGGCTTAAAAATTCCGCCAAACTTGTCGGGGCTTCGTTATTTAACCATATTTAATTCGTCCCACCGAGAAAAACCCTGCATGTAGTGATCAAGGAAATTGTCCCTAACTCAGCATAACGTTTAGCAGTTAATGCTTATTAAGCTCTGTAAGCAAGCTAAAGCTACCTCGCTCCACACAATTATATTGTTTTTAAATGCTAATGGTTTTCAATTGATTAATGACGTTTATTTTAAAAACACACAGTGAACATGCTACTTTTTGAAAACAAGAGGTAAGTTTGGTTTTCCGAGATCAGCTGAATATTAAAGAGATTTTTCCCTTGTTATACTTATGTGAATGAAGGTGAAATAACATGATTATTGAAATAATATAAGGATGAGAAGTTGAGAATAACATTGACAAGACAGTTTAGGAATTTTGCTTCCAATGTTAAGAACATATCATGTGAAAGAGATAGTCAATATGTAGAGTAGGTTTATACATACTCTTTTCCTGGTAATAATAAAGAAAAATTAAATTTTGTTATTTTATATAATTCAATTCTAAAATATTAATAATAATTAAAAATCAATTTTTTTTATCATAATTCTAAAGAATAAGGAATAATTTTTATAATTTTCTTAATTTATTATTTAATACAATACACATCACATATAACAAATTATTTCTTTTAAAAATTTGATTATAAGTTAAAGAATGTATTTAATTATATTTAATTTTAATTAATATAAAATGTAATTATTATTTCTAAAATATTATTTAATTTTGATTTTTATTTTTATAAATTAAAACTATAATGTTAAATATTTCTTATTCAAGTAATTTTGGTGATAATCAAAATTTTCACTTATATGATTCCTACTCTCCAAACATCTTAAATTAACTAGCAAACTCATTGTAATTAACTCCATTTAATAATATTTTTAAACTCATTTGTATATTTTACAAAATAAGTTATATCTAATCTAATAATAATTTTTTTAAAATTATATATTTCTCTAAAACAAATTAATTCTAATTACTAATTATTAAATAAAATTTCTTTATTAAATTAATTTTACAAAACATTCTAATTAATAAATTCAATTAAATAAAAAATATTTTATTATTTAAACACTTTAACAAAAATCTTAGTTTTAAATTAAATAAAAAAATTTATCCTCAACTTTAATATACATGTTTAATATTCACTTCCCTCTTTCACTTCAATAATATTTCAAAAAAGTATATTCGTTATTTTGTAATAATTCCATACAATAAGCTTATAAGCCATCAATATATGGAACAATCACATATACATGAGTGAGAGATAGGTGAGTTGAGAAGATGTGAGAATGAGTGGGTGGGACTAAGTGGTAAAGGGGCGGAGGAGGTAGATTATTTGTGGAGTCTTAGGATATATACTTTTTTTTTTGCTTAAAATTATTTATTGATATGGGAAGTTTTAACAATAAGTTGTTTGAGGTATTTTTCTCAGTATTAGATGGTTAGAAGCTTTTTTTAAGGCTGAGTATTCATGTTTCCTCTCCTAGCCATGTCCAAGGCCCATATCCAATGCTCAAATAATATTATTGGTACTTGTATATCTAGTTAAAAGCAAAGAATGCTTTCATCAGGTCATTTGTATATGTTCACATTGTCATTCTTATCCCCAAGCCTATAAGCTTCCTTTAGATCCAAACTCTTGCGTATATTCTCCTCAACAAATCCAAGTTCCAAAGAGTCGTATTTAATAGTATAAATCATAATGTTGACTATCCTCATCAAGAGACCAAAGATACCCTTGAAATATCCTTTGTGGTGGCTCAACATTTTGTTGATAGCCTTAAATGTCTACAATATTTCTTGGTCACATTCCTGCTACCTTGTGAATGATAAATAACAAAAGTGTGTGCTAAATAGCCAAGATAACCAAAAACTCATAACATTCAATAAGAGGAATTAATCTCCCATACAACTATACTTATTGGAGCCAAAGAAGGGATCTCCACCCAACCCATAAATGTTTTATGCTCTCCACTCATACCAATCTCAACAAACCACTTGCCTTGTGACATAATTTAAGAACTGAATAATCACAAATATCATGATCCAACCCATTGACAATTGTAGCTTTCCTCTACTAAATCTTCTTAACCATCAAGTTTTTGCAATAAAAAAGACATGACCCTATTTGTGGTATTGAGCACACCAAAAGGGGGTATTTAGGTAATCTAAAAATTGTGTGTACTTCTTCCCTTCCTAATCCAAGCCTAGGGATTGAAAGAAACCCTTTATAAGATATATATCCACAATAGCCTTGACCATTGAGTGGGACATTATCTTCAACAAGGTGTGACCAACTAGAATGGTCTTCTCTAGCAAATCCATGGTAGCTCTAACCGCTGGCTCGATTCAAAACTCCATAGGTAGTTTTTGCAAGTTAACCCATACTAATGTGCTCCCCATAAACTCATATTTTAGGTTGAACAAAGGAGTCCATGACTTTAAGGATAACAAAGAACTATTGAGAAACTAGGACACCTTATGTATTTGTCTTAGCATACTGGACCAAACAAAAATAAACCCCAACCATTCTCTAGAGAATATATGGTTGGTAGGCCCATAACCTAGTATAGGGAAATAAACCTCATTCACCCACCTTCAAATTTGCTCTATGTTAACTTGTTGAACTAGGAATTGTCCTACCAATGTCCTCCACTATAATTCCAAGATTTGGTCTAACCATACATCTTCTATAACAATCAACGATATCCCCCCTCTTTGACTTTTAACCACCTTTTTTTTCCTCCTCACAAGCCTCTAAACATAGCTCAAAAAGCACCCCCCTATTAGGGGAATTTCGAGGTCTAAAATGTGCTTCATAAGAAAAATAATAAATAATAGTCAAAATAATAAAATAAAAGTTATGAATTTTTAAAGGAAAAGAAGGAATACTACCATTTTTATTATATTTTCGTTTTATCTAAGTACCATTTTTATTGTATTTTTAGTTTATCCCCCTATTGGTTTATTTAAATGTCAAGTGTAGGAACCCATTGAATGTGGAACTATATTTGTCATCCAATGAGTACCCACTCCGCATACTTCTGAGTATACCCACACAGATTTTAAAAAAACACGGTTTTTTATGTATTTTCAATTTTTTTCAATAGGTATACTCAAAAGTATGCATAATGGATACTCATTTGATAAAGAATTTAAATTTGAATCCATGGTTTCCTACGCTATTCGTTTTAGTAAACTTATAAGGAGAATAACTTTAAATGCAAATAAAAAAGTAGTTTTACTCTTTTCCCTCTAAAGATATCTAACCTTGGGAATGAAAACACCATTTTGAATCTTATTGGTTATTTTAAAGTCAATTTTGTAAATACATCTTTATTTTAACGCAAATGTTTTATTTTAAATTTCCCTTAATAATTGATTTAAAATATAAAATATAGTCCGGAGATTCATGGATTGATCCCCCATTTGCATAATTACAAGATCTTCCTCCTTTAGACACAAGTCATTAAACTCTTTAGGCTTAAACTCCTTTTTTTGTAGTCGACAGCTCTCTCCTTGTCCATTGAATTCACCAACAAATAGATACCACTACCACTAGTGTGAGTATCTTCACCTTTCCTTGAAAAACCTAACACCTCAATTGATGTATTGACAAGACCTTGATAGGATCCTTTCCCAACATAATCTCATGGATTTGTTGATAGTGCAACAACCTAACCATCAATCAACCTTTTCATGGAATCCACCCCATCCTCCATCCTATCTTGGAGCTTAAGAATAAGTGACCATCCCTATTGACTACATAAAAATGAGGTCTTTGAAAAGCAAGACTTTGTATAGTCCACCAATTGGACATCATTATCCATCCTCTTCCACTGTTATTAAGTAGGCAGAAAACCTCTTTCCATTTACATTTAAACCCGAACCCCGAATTTCCCTTTGAACACGTGGATTGGATTTCAAATTCTAGGAGTGCTAGAGTTTCATTCAAATTACCCTAAAATTGAATTCCAACCATACATATCTCAACATATTCTTCATTAAATGCTCGATGTAGTAAACACTGAAACCATATTAAATAGGAATTGTCTTTAGTGCGACTTTTTGGAAGCTTTTATGATGGGTTTTTTCAGTCAAATTTATTGAAATTGCAAAATTGATGGATAATCCTGTGCAATTGAAGTGCCTTCGGGGTTTTCTAGGGTGCTGAATCCATATATATAGTCAAAAAACTAGTTTAAATAACACAAATCAAGATTTCACCTCAAATTTTTCCACCAAATTCTAACACCAAAGATCTAAAAAATCGCACTTCAAACACCTTCTAACACCTTCTATTAAATAGAGTGTTCCATTGGCATCCCCAAAGCTTTATGGTTTACGAACTCAAATCGTATTAAAGAGTTTTAAATAGCATTTGACCTCGTTAGACTCAAATGTGAATTATAGCCACGGAGCATCGTGCAAATGACGTTTGACTAAAGTTTCTTGCCAGCAAATGGCGGCGCGGATGAGGGAAAAGACTGCCCCGCTTCCCGACGCTTTTCCTGCTCCAAAGTCGCCCGCAAACCTGGCGCGAGAACCGCCTAAGGAAATTCAGTCCTTCTGGTCCAAAGTCGCCTCGAATTCTGCCGCAAAAACCTCTGAAGCAAATTCAGTCCAACAGAGCAGATGCCCAGAATGAAAAAGAAAATGTTCGGCCCGTCCGGGCTACCGCTAGACTTAGTGAGCGGCGGGTTTTGGATATGCGCTTCGAGGTTATTTTAGGGCGATGGAGCCGAGAAGTAGATCAGCGCTCTCAGATTAACCAGCAATTTGTCGGGCCTCTGTGGGCAAGCTGTCTGTCCGCACATGTCTGCCAATATAGATGAAGCCTATTTATTGCGCAAATTAGATCCATCCTAATATTAGCAGCTTTACAAACTAATCTGATCTTTCATCAACACAATGCCTTCATTCATTCTCCGTCTCGTCCTCATTGCCGCTCTCATCGTTGGCTTCAGTCGATTGCCCGCAAATGCTTCCCGGAAGCCCCCGACGGCTCTCGTCACGCCGATCAGTTATGATTCTCGGTCGACGAACTACACCGTCGAAATTGGCCAGAGAAGCCCTATGCGGGTCCTGCAACTAATGCTAGATATCGAGCAAGACTACATGTGGGTGTCCTGCGACGAGAAAAATTACAGTTCCTCTACTTACCGCCCGGTCCCCTGTAGTTCGACACTATGCAAGTCGTATCAGCATTCCCGCTGCGCCAACTGCTATGGTCCCCGCGGCCCTGGCTGTAACAACCACACCTGTGCCGTGCCCTACCCAGGCTTCCAACTCGGGCAGGACACCGCGGCGCTTCTCAGCAGTGACGGTTCGAGCTCCGGCCCCGTTGCCAGGATCCGCCGCATCGCCTTCGCCTGCGCCGCCAATGGAAATCTCTCCGCTTTGCCTCGAAAGGCCGTGGGCGTCGCTGGGATGAGCTCTTCCATACTAGCACTGCCAGCTCAGCTATTCGCTGCAGAGCGTTTTAGCCGCAAGTTTGCCATGTGTCTTCCAGGTGGCCAAGAACCGGGTGTTCTCTCATTTGGCGATGGGCCGCTCGTCTTCGCTTCGCCAGCTGGTGTAGACCTGTCCAGTGACCTCATCCGCACTCCCTTGATCAAGAATCCCGTCTACAGCAGCGCCTTTTATATCGGTGTTGAGGGTATAGAAGTCAACGGAGTCGACGTCCCTATCGACGCAGATAAGTTGCGAATTGGCACGGAAGGACGCGGGGGCACCAAGCTGAGCACCGTGGTGCGCTACACACAACTCGCGACCCCCATCTACAACTCCCTCGTAGGCGTGTTCACCAACGTGGCTAAGAAAATGAATATCTCGCGCGTTGCCTCCGTGGCCCCCTTCGGAGCCTGTTTCAACCTGAGTGGTGTGGCTTTTACTCATGTTGGTCCGGCTGTGCCGACGATAAACCTCGTGCTGCAGGGCAACGGTAGTACCACTGTTTGGAGTATCTTCGCAGTTAACTCGATGGTGGGGGTGAAGAGCAAGCTGTCCTGTCTAGGTTTTGTTGATGGAGGCTTGGATCCAACTGCATCGATTGTGATAGGGACGTATCAGATGCAGGACAATCTGCTCCAATTCCATTTGGCCAACTCCACACTCGGCTTCTCCTCCTCTCTGTACTTGAAACAAACATCATGTTTCAACTTCAATTTCACAACTTCTCTGTGAAGACTCCTTTCACAGGAGTTGCTGCAATAAGCATAGAGATTTCTCGTTTCTATTTTCAAGTAAATGCACTAACATCTTTTCTCAGTTTGATATTAACATGGTAGATAGCATATCGTTTTAATAGGTAAGGATTTTCCGAGTTTAGCCAGCGATGAACGCAAATATGCATTGGAATTTAATGGTATATCGAAAAAAAAACCATGAGAATCAAACATTGTCATAATGCCGTTGAATACCGTATGTACAAAACAAAATCCACTTGTAATAAATATATGGCTTCATCCACCTGTTCTGAATTTACTACTATGGAGATGATGAGTAAAGATATACAATTGTAAAAGTAGTTAAACTTACCTAGAAACAAGATGGTTCTGACAGAATACTGCCATTGAAACTCGACAATACTAAAGAGAATACCACTATAGTCAGCCCAATTCACGGACCTGTTAATTCGCAATTTATAGAAACTTTGTGCCAGAAAGACAGTTAGCTAATCAATAACTTTTTCTTTGACAGTAAGATGAACGAGGATAGTGATCAACAGTCTCAAAGGATTTCATACATTGGAGGCCAGGTTGAAATTTGATGGATAATTAATCTTCATTTACTTTTATTTTTTGAAATATTATAATTAAATTTCATTGATCAAAATTAAACCTCATCGTTTAGTTTAATTTAATTTAATTTAATTATTTATTATATATTTATTATATATATATATATGGCCAGTTGTTTATAATGAGGACTTGTTGAAGTTTTTTCGGCGGATTCCCGGTCAAAATCCGGCAGCAAATTTATTGGAATCCAAGTCTTGATAGCTAGTTTTCTGCACATTCAAAGGGTCCCCGGGGTTTTTCAGGTGCTGAATCCAACTACGCAGTTAAACAACCATTTTTAACTGCCTAAAATCAAGATTTACTCATTTCTTCCGCTGGATTCCGTCCCGGAATCTCCAAAAACCTCGCATTATTAGACCAATCCTATATATATATAAATAAAAATTTGTTAAATTTGTTTTTATATATATAATTTTGGTTAACAGTCTATATATATTTTGGTCAGCAGTTTTGTTTTTATATATCGTCCGTACATGTTACACTATTAAATCATTTCATGGGAAACTTTCAATAAATTAATGTGAATTTTGTAATTTATGATTTGAAGTATGAGTTTTATATTAATGAAATTTAGTTATTTATTTTTTCAATATAGTGAAATATTTAATTTTCATTTTTAAAGAAAAGGGGAAGCACTGTTTTTTATTATAAAAATGCTCAAGAGATCAAAGAAGGAGAGGAAAACAAAATTTTTGAATCTTTTTTTTCTAGGTGTTGAGTTGACTTTGTAAATTTCTAATTTACCTACAACACCCAGCTTGCCTTAATATACTATTGTTGTAGTAATTTACATTTACATGTCATAACTAGAAATACAGATTAGAAAATGCCTACATCTAAAAAATCTAGAAACATAGATTAGAAAATGCCTTCATCTAAAAAATATTTCTGGCTCAGAAAAATGGGTCGATGCACCAAAATTTTGATTAAATGGGTCGATGCACCAAAATTTTGATTCCTTTTATTCCTAATTGATTGTTTTCTCCTCTTTTTGTTGATTTCTTCTTCTTCGATATAGGGTATTGGAGATTTCCCCTAGCTTCTTTGCAATAAATTCTTGCATAAAACTGACAATATTCTCCAAATGGGCGCATACGTTATTGACTTTTTCAAACTCTTCGCGATGTGTGCTAAGCTGTTGAAATATCAAAGCATTCTCTGATCTTGTCTGACTCTACAACTTCTCATGCATTGCTCTGATATGATCCAACACCACTTTGTGCGCTTTGCATTCACTGTAAGGTTGTAACTTTGGGAGGTCATCCATCAGATCCATTTGTGAAGTATATGGAGGGCAACAGGAGGAGATGAACGCAACACAAGTAGAGGGATGCACTGCTAGCACTAGAGGAGAGGATCAGAGGAGCACAGAGCAAGAGGAGAGGGAGGAGGCATAAGAGGATATAACAACAGAAGAGGAGGAAACACGGTGCAGGGGGGAAGAGAAGAAATAAGGTAAAATAAAGAAAAGGGTTAAACAAGAGACCCGAGAGTCAGAGAAGGAAGGATCTAGAGGAGGATAGGAAACAGAGGGAGTAGAGAAAAAGGTACTAGGAGAAGAGCTGCTCGAAATGGATAAAAGAGCAATGGCAGAAAAATATAGCATTGGTATTATGGAGTGACAGTGGTAGGTGAGTGCAAGATTCTGAGGGAGACTTTCTAGAGCATGAGGAGGATATTCAAAAAAAGATAAGGACTAGAGGATTTAGGGAATGATTAGATTGAAGACTTCATTATCTATTTTTAATTCTCCGTGGGGAAGAGAAACCACATACTTGGCATGTCTGTTAGCATCTTTATTGTTTTCTCTTATAATGTGATAAAAGGTGACATTTCCTAGATTTTTCAGTTGGTGGTGAATTCTGGATGTTATCTGTCTGAGGCCAACATTTTTTGGCCTTGCATTCTTTACCATTTGCTAGATAAGCATTGAAGAATCTCCAAAGATGAAAGGATTTAGATAATTTGTTCTATTTAGGATTTGAGATCCCAGAAGAAAGGCATATGCTTCAACTTTTTTGTTGGATTCTAATCCAAGACCCCATTCAAAGATTGTCACTTTTCTCTTTTCTTGATCCATTACATAGCCACCCGTGCCTGCTCTTCCAGGATTTGATTTTGAATCGCCATCAAAGAATAAACATGGCCACTTTAAAGTACTTAGCCACAACATAAACTCCTTTTCTTTTAGGTGAATTTTCCATTTTTTGAATTTACTTGGTGCTATTATAAGAGCACTTCTAATGTTTTGAGGCATGTCTTAGACTAAACTCATCCATATTTTTTCTTCATGTTGGAGGAGATTGTAGTCTAGATTTTTCACTCCTTTTGCAAAAAGGAATTTTGTTGCTAGCCCCCAAGTTTTAGCAAGAACTTTCTTGACCTCTGGCTTGATATTTTGAAAAAATTGATTGCTCCTGGCAAGCCAAACTTTCGAACATAAAAAAGAGGGAAGACTATTCCAGAAACTTTTTATCAAGTTCTTGTTTTCTAAGGAGTATGGGCAATTGTCTTTCCAATTTGAATAGAATTTAGTGATTGTGAGATTGATATTAATGGTTGCTTCAATTGGAGAGACCATCAAGGTCCAACATTCTTTAGAAAATATGTACCCTAAAATACATGTTGAATTGTTTCTTCTTCTTATTTGCACAGGGGACAATGAGAGGGACGAAGAATTCCTTTTTTGTTAAGGTTTTTTGTTGTAAGAATCTTCACTTTTAACATGTTTGAAATGAAGATTTTAATTTTTGGAAGAATCTCTATCTTCCAGACTGCTTTCCAAAGATATCAATCTTGATGATCTTATTTCTCCTGAAGCTTCAAATACTGTGATTTTACAATATAATCTCCTCCTGTTGGATTCCACTTGAAGTAGTTGTATTGTCCATAACTAATTGGTGATGAACCTTTGAGATGATATAGGAGGATGTCCCATTGGGGTTTGAGGTCTAGGGAGAAATCTGGAGGAAGCCAATGATCCCAAGAATTATCATTCTGATTCCATTCTGATATTTGTTCCAGAGAGCATGTGCCCTTATTAATCATCCAATTTTTGAGGTCCTGAATTCCATGTAGATTTATGAGAGGAGGATTTCCCATTATACTATTAATCCAAAGATTTATGTCCTGTCCACCCCCATGGATTCTTGATGTGTTTTCTTTGAAAAGAGGGAGGGATTTTTTTGATTAATTTCCAAATTTGAGAACAAGGTCTAATGGACATTTTCCCGTCGAGAAAGAATGGGCGAGGATAGTTAAGATATTTTTCCTCCAAAGCTTTCTTCCACCAAGTGGATTATCCATTTATAAATCTCCATATGACCTTATATCCTAAGACTATATGCATTAATCGAGGAAAATGGATGGAGATACCTCTTTTTTCAAATGGAGCAATTACTTGGTTCCATTTTACCGAGTTGAATTTTTTTGTATCATTCTTACCTCCTTGCCACAGAAAATTCTTGATTATTAGTTCTATTTTCTTGTGGATTGCAACAGGGGCATGAACAATAACAAATTGATAGAGAGAAAGAGAAGCTAATACTGATTTAATCAATGTTATCCTCCTTGCAAGGTTAAGCAATATGATTCCCCAATTTTGAATTTTCTTCTTCACTTTTCCTATATAATTATTCCATATTTCTCACTTCATAATTTCTTTTGTAATGGGAAATCCCAAGTACTTGAAATGATCCCAAATTTCTTTGAAGGGAACTCCTAATATTTGGGATATACGTTGAAGAGTTATTCCATGAACATTCCAACCATATATATTACTTTTCAAGTTGTTTAAGAGGCAACCATAGATCTCCAAAAAATTATCGAGGATGATTTTCAAACTTCTAACCACATTACACGAAGCATCTCCTAAGAATAAGGTGTCATCAGCGAATAAAGAGTGATTAATACTCTTGACACCTTTGTTGAAGAATAATGCAGTGTGTTATCGGGAAATCTAGTGTCTATGCAGAACTGCTAGTCCCACTAAGAGGGGTAGCTATCTTAGAAACAAACAGATTAAAGTTACTTTCACTTTCCTTTATGAGAAATAGATAGGAGAGGAGGAAAAAATACCAATCTCGATCTTCCACTTGGTTCTCTGCTTGTTCCTTCTCCCCCTTTTGACAGATCTTTGCCGCTCCTCCCTTGACCACTCCGCTTCAAAGAGTACCTGTAAAGTCAAAGTAGCATAATACCTTCAAAGTTCAGAGATCTATAATCGTAAACAATATAGGACCAGATATATATTGACCACACACATGCATATATTAGCAAACATACAAGAATGTGGAGGAAAACTTGAATAGCTTTATTGATATAGAGATTAGAAGAGAGGATTACAACCCATTGATCTGACCCAGCGTCATCCTCCCAACATGAAAGCGCTTCTTCACCTCATGAAAAGCTTAGATCACCCAACACTATGATATTCCACCAGGAAACCAACAACACTTCCTTACAAGATACACAATTCTAGCCTTTAGATCTCTGGGATGAGGGATCCATATATAGATGATTGTAAGAGGGTGAGTCAGCTTATGGGATTTTGATTAGTGTCCTCTCTCTGATAGTTCTTGATTCCACTTGGAGATTGATGATCTC
>APFE030314493.1:190680-208381 GCA_000404065.3 Pinus taeda | reverse complement strand
TTTCCTTTCAGGTTCACCGCGTGATGTAGATATACAATTCCTAAAATGCAATCTAAGATGATAAACAATCGTTTAATCTTCTTTTTGCAATGAAAATCCTAGCTACTAAGGAAAGAGAAATGAGATTCTTTCAACATAGAGCAGAGAGTATACACTAGATGCACTGTCATAAATCAAAATCAACAAGCAATCTAAATGCAAATGCACATGCATGTATTTGTTTTCGCTTCCTTAATGTGTGAATGACAAAAAGAATGCTAAGTACAAATTTGAATCGTTTCAAGCAATAATACTAACGAAAAATGAAAGGAAGATAATGACAACACTTTGCGATTTTGAATTGAAAACTACTTTTGACACTTGAAAGACTATTAATTAAAATCAAATACAAGAGTAACAGTGTAATCGATCATCAAGAACAATAGAATTCTTTTCTTTGACTGAAAACAACACTTGCGACACTTCCAAATCAAAAGACGACAGTTCGATTACGCTACTTCTTTGTAAAGGAGAACTGTAAATGGCGAACAATACATAAAAAACATTTACAGTTCTTTGTACTATGGAGGCTAAATCATGCAAAGGAAGGGAGTTTCTACAGTGGTTTACCGATCACAGACAACAAAACTCTTGAATAACGCTGAAGAGAGTGAAAAAAAACCAAAATCTGGAAGCAGAAGAGGTCTTATCTGATGATCGCACTTGTAACAGAGGGAAAGTGCGATGCATCTCACCTACTGCACACGGGAGGTGCGATGCATCCAGATTCCCAAGAAGAGAAGGTGTGATGGTCTAGGGATGAGACTTCAACTAGGTTCTTGGTCACAGTTTGCAGCTCAATTCAGGGATTTAAGCCGAGCAAATGATAGTCAGTAAATGCAAATCACAGGGGCTGATCTAATGAGGTTACTGGAGCCACCACCAGGGCAATTAGGATGTTTGCAAATCAATTGTTCAGTTTATAAACAAAACCCGAAGATAGACTGAAGCAACATTGATCTAATTTGCACTTGCATAGCAAATGCAGTTTGAAGGCTAGCTGGCTTGAATTCAGGCTCCATCTGTAAGTTTATAAAGCAAGCAAATATAGACAAGCAAACAAGCTACTCGTTCCCCAGTGGAGTCGCCATTTTTTTATCGGGAAATCTAGTGTCTATGTAGATTTGCTAGTCCCACTAAGACGGGTAGCTATCTTAGAAACAAACCTATTAAAGTTACTTTTTCTTTCCTTTACGAGAAATAGATAGGAGAGGAGAAAAAATACCAACCTCGATCTTCCGCTTGATTCTCTACTTATTCCTTCTCCCCCTTCTGATAGATCTTTGCCGCTCCTCCCTTGACCACTCCGCTTCAAAGAGTAGCTGTAAAGTCAAAGCAACATAATACCTTCAATGTGCGGAGATCTATAATCATAAACAATATAGGACCAGATATATATTGACCACACACATACATATATTATAAAACATACAAGAATATGGAGGAAAGCTTGAATAGCTTTATTGATATAGAGATTAGAAGAGAGGATTACAACCCATTGATCTGACCTAAGGTCATCCTCCCAGCATGAAAGCCCTTCTTCACCTCATGAAAAGCTTAGATCACCCAACACTATGATATTCCACTAGGAAACCAACAACACTTCCTTACAAGATACAAGATTCTAGCCTTTGGATCTCTAGGATGATGGATCCATATATAGATGATTTTAAGAGGGTGAGTTAGCTTCTGGGATTTTGATTAGTGTCCTCTCTCTGATAGTTCTTGATTCCACTTGGAGATTGATGATCTCTTACTCATCCCTGGGCGAATTCAGAGAGGCAAGTGTCACAGGAGAAGTTAATGGAAGATTCCATGATCATCCACCTTGCAAAATGTCTCTGCCATTTGTATACTCTCACCCATCACACCCTACAGAAGGGATTTCCAGTATGCATCGCACTTTTTACACTGAGCAGGTGAGATGCATCGATCCCTCTGCACTGAGCAGTCTGTATGGTCCAGTTTTGACTAGTTCTGAGCAGTTTTCTATGGAGAACTTCTGGGAGATGATGTAATCAGTTGACCTTGTTCCTTTAGGGCATGAAACAACACTTTTAGGGACTCAGAAGCCCTTGTTTTATGGACATAGCTGATTGGGGTTGCAGTGCCCAATTATGTCTATAACATAGTGATAGATCCATTCCTCCTACATTGTTCCAAGATCTTGCTCAGAGATTCGACCATTAATATGTATAAGAAAGGTTAGAGAGGGAATCCCTGCCGCAAGCCTCTTGAGATTTGAAAAAAAGACTAGGCCTTCCATTTATAAGGGGGGAATCCAGGGGCCTATAATTTAGGCTTTTATGAGGTCTATGAATTCGGGAGCAACACCAAATTTTTGAAGGACAACTGAGAGAAAGGAGAGATTGACTCTATCAAAGGCGTTGGCCATCTCAAGTTTCAATATGAAGCCTTGTTACTTTTTTGCTGAGCTTGAATGGGTAACTTCTTGAACAACCATTATATAGTAGACAATTTCCCTATTGGGGACAAATCCTCCTTGATTTTCGGAGATCAAGATGGGGAGAAGTGGTTTAATTTGATTGGCCAATATCTTGGATATTATTTTGTATGATGAGTTGCAAAGAGATATGGGTCAAAAGTGGTGAAAGGAGGAGGGATTCAACTTTTTAGGGATAAGGGCTAGGTAGGTGGCATTAATGATGCCACCTATTTTTATTTTTCTAAATATCCACCTGATCATATTAAGAAGGTTTTATTTTTATAATCAACCAGAAGGAGTGGTAGAAAGCTATAGAAAATCCATTAGGGTCTGGAGCTTTATCTAGTTGGAGATTCCATATGGCTAACTATAGTTCTTCTTCATCCACTTCTTTTAAGATTTCTGAATTTGTCTCTTCAGATGTTTTTTTGGGAATATAGCTTGTAAATTATTCATAACTTGGAATGACAAGATCAACTGTTAGCAAACTTTTTTAATGCCAATGAAATTCGTTTTTTAGGTTCTCTTGTCCCTTGATTTCTATCTCTCCTTGTCCTTTTACTGATTCTATATTTTTTTTTATTTTTCTCACTTTTTTGGTACTATGAAAAAGGTGGTGTTTTGATCACTTGCTTGAATCCACAAATTTATGGATTTTAGCCTCCATGTCTCTTCTTATGTTTTGTTGTTTTTATACATTTCCCAGTGTAATTCTCTCTTTCAACTGCTTTTCTTTTGTTACCTCTCCTTTGTCTAATTTTTTTTGCACTTGTTCAAGCTCTCTCTACAACTCGATTTTCTTTTGATGAGGTTCTTTGTAGTTTGCTTTGGCCCATATTTTAAATCTTTTTTTGACATTTTGTAGCTTTGTCTCCCATACAAAACTTGGTGAACCATTTATGATTTCTTTCCATACTGTTGTGATCACCAATCTGATATCTTTGTGGGTGGCCCATAGAGGATTATATCAGAATGGAAGGGGACCCAAATTTTCCCTTTCCCCTAACTTGATAGATATATGCTTGTGATTTGAAGCTGCTAAGGAGAGAACCTTTGAAGTTAATGTGCTATGTTATGATATGACACTATCCTCAATAAGAAATCTCTCTATTCGCTCTTTAATGCTGCCCAATCTTAACCTTTTGTTACTCCATGTAAATTTACCATTTTTTGGGACTATGTCCATTAGATTGTGCTTCTCTATGACGTTTTCAAGGATATCTTTGAAGGGACAAACCTGTAAGCAACCATCTTTCTTTTCATCTGCATTTAGAATTAGGTTTATATCACCTCCTATTATAATATTGTTGTTCGATTCCAAATTTAGACTATCAGTCAAGGAGCGCCAATAATACTCCTTATCTCGATAGTGAGAGGCGGCATAAATGTTGTAGAGGCAGATTTGATTTCCTGTTTTTTTATTTATTAGATCAGATTTGATCCAATGTAGTTCTTTGAGATGGGATAATAATTCCCAAGTGCACTCATTCCACATCGTTCAAATTCCACCTGAAGCTCTTATAACCTTTATATATATTCCTTCATAATTTTTTGTTTTTTGAATTATTTGAGTCATTTCTTGGTCGGAGGAATTGGTCTCCTAGATTAAAAAGAAGTATGGACATTAAGATTTAAGAAGATCTTTTGCTGCATTGAATTTTGAGGGATGCCTAAGGACCCTACAATTCCAGGAGGCCATATACATTATTCACTTTTATTTGGGGCAGAGTGACCCTTCTCTCAAATTGTCTGTTGAGATTTTTCCTTATTTCCAATATTTTTTTTGATATATGTCTCCATTGGCTGTTGGGTTCCCATTTCCATTTCTTTTATTGCTTCTTCATCCCTTAATTCTTTATTGGTTTTCCTTGCATACCTCTTGTGGCTATCATAGAGAATAAGAGAGTCCTTAAATTGATTTCTCATAAGAATCATTTTGAAGGGATGTGGAAGACGACATAAGGGGGGCTAGAGGGGTCAGGCTGAGGGTGAAGGGGGGGAAGGTTGATCAATGGACTCACATACAACTGTTGTCCCAATTTGGGTTCGTTCAAATGTAAGGTATGTCATGAATATGGTCATTTTGAAAATAGATGTTTAAAGAATGAAGTAGAAGAGACGAACCCAAATTGGGACAACATTTGGGACATCAAGCTCTGGGTCAAAATCTAGGGTCCATATGTTTAAATATAGACCTTTGGTATCCATGAAATAATGGCCATTTCAAAATATTAAATCTCTCTCTTCTTTAGATTCAAAGTAGAATGTGAAGAAACCTCTTCCACAAAATCGAATAGATATTTTCCCTTGAGTTGAGTGAGACCAGTTTCTCTCAATGCATTTTTTCATATTTTTTGGAGAAGGCCAGAGGCTAGTGAATTTCCCAACCAGACCCTTCCCAAAAAGAGAGAAGGAAACTATACAAGGCAGAGAGGGAGGAAGAACAATTTCTAGGATTCCCACAAGTTTTTTAACAAATTTTGACACAACAGGATAGTCCTGAGTGGGGCCAAGGGAGGAGACGAGGCTAGCAAAAGCAGAGGCAACCTCATCAGGGGGTGGGGTGCAGCAAAGGAGTGGGCCCCCTCCAGATCAGACTCTTGAGGGGCCATCGGGGAAACCTACAGGGAAGAGAGAGACCTCCAGATCAGCAGAGTGTAGCGCAACTCAGGAAGCTTGTAGGGCACTAATTGGTTGAACAAAAATAAATTTACTTTTGGTGTATAGAAAGGGATTATATTAATATGGATCATTACTATTATTTTTAAAGTTTGTTTTTGTTGATTAATAAATTTGTATTTTATTATCATTACAATGCAAATTACATGGTGTTAGTGTGTGATTCTCCCTGCTTCACTTTGACTGGATTTGTTAGCAAGGAGAGTTGAAAATAATGCAAAATATGTGTCCATTCATTTCCTCCTTCCCAAGGGAAAAAGAGCCATACAACCTAAAAAACATACAAAACCAACAAGAAACCAATAAATCTCATGTCACAGAGGAGGATGAAAAGCTTGACCAACTGGAGCAACCATGGGGCCATGGCCTTCATGGACATGGAGGTTTGTGCTCCAGTCTTGCCTCAATCTCATTTAGTTGGTCATTTGTTTGACATTAGTTACAAAACACCTAGGAAAATTACTCCAGTATCTCATTCTGGCTATACTATATGTCATTAATATATGCCACCAACTCATTATAATCTTCATATCTGTTCTCATGGAGGATGTCCAGGTTGGCTTGGATTCCTCTCAACTGATCAATATTCATGTCCAGGGAGGGAGGATGAATGATGTGGCCTGGAGAGAGGGTAGGGCCTTGCTCAATTTCTCTTTCCATCTCCATACCACCATGCTCATCATCACTCTGATCCCCAACCCTTTCCACCCTTGCTCCTAGCTTCCCCCTGCGGCCACTGCCTTTATGAGATCTATCGCATTGAAGAAGCATCCCTGCATGAATCAAACAACACCAAGACTACACCCGAACACGAACACCACTCCCACTAAAAAATATCTGAGAAGATCCATTGAAATTGCCAGACCCTAAGCTTAGCACTAACCCAGGCTTGAAGGATGAGTCCAGTGAGCCCCTACTACCCAAAATAGAGAAAATGAGGATGAATAATCAACATGAAAAGACTCAACACCAACCAAGGGGTATCCTGGCCAAACTGCTTCATTGTTGAGGGATCCTATAACTCAAGGATAACCTCGATACTCACTACAACACCCAATTGGCATGACCCAAGCAAAACACTGAGGTACTAGCAAGTTTTGACGAGAAATGTAGCCCTAACCACCCATTCTATGCACTTCAACAAAAATACTAAACCCATATCCAGTCTTCTTATACACACACCCATGCCTCGAGCATTCCTTAATTGTGCTAACCCATCACCTTAAAAGAAAAAAAAAGACACTAACTTTGAACATAACCCATGAAAACAGGTATACCTCTATACATACAGTCACATTCGAGGACTAAGACCAACATATGGAGAGTAATCTAGTTACGCCATCAATGACTTTAGTACTGAGCAAGGGAAACATAATTTCACATAATCCCGACCAAGGATCCCAGATAAACACTTGAATTGTATGCGTTCCCACTTTTGCCCAAGATTTCCTGCCTTATTCCTCTACACAATGCCCATTTAGCTCATCAGCAAAGTCCTCCAGGTAGACTGAGCGACAACGACCATTTGAGAACGTCTTGTACATTTCTCAGCGTTCGCTCCATGCCACCATCACCTACAGAATAAAAATTGTCGCTTCCTCCAAAAACATCATCATTTAACCTCTCAACCAATTATACCGGCCTACCTACTTAGTCATTAATACCGAGTGGGAGGGCGTGAAAGTCTCGAGACAATACATATTCCCATTTATTCACCCCAACAAAAAAACAAATAAAAAAAATGATTTTGAAAATGTTTATATATATTTGATTTATTATAGATTTCATTAAATTTTTTAAAAGAAATATTATTTTTTTAATATTTAAAACTTAACATTAAATAAATAAAAAAATGGTTTAAATTCAATATTTATATTCGAGAAAAAAATAATGTGTAAAATAAAATATACAATTTCAACCTTAAAAGTTATATAGTAACACTCTAATCTTCATTGAATTTACGGTTAGCGTTGATTTTTTTTTTTTTCTTTTATTTCACATTTTACCTTTATAAAAGATAATGTTTAACATAGATTACATTATAATTTCAAATTTTAATCTTGCTTGGAAATATATATTAATACTTTAATCTCCATGGTCTTGGTTGGTTCTTTTTAATTTAATGACATTTGTTTTTTATGTTTTTCTTTCTAAATTATTTACTATTTTGTCTATTTTGAAAATAAAATTAATATATTTTAACCATAGAAATAATTAACAGAGAGAAAAAGAGACAACATCAAATCATCCTTTAAGAAATAGACATGACGATATTGAATAAAAGATGAACAATTAGTTTATTTGTTTGGCATTGTATTTATATATAAATATTTGGCTTATTAGTTTGGCTACTTATTTGCATAGAAATACTTAACCATTTAGCCACCTATCAAAATTGACTAAAGCAAAGTAAATCAGTTGTTTAATGTTGGGATAACAACTTTACTAGCTTTACGTAATAAATAGAGTTAATAAAAAGAGTGTTTACAATAATAAATCCATTTGACTCAACCTCATTCCCTTGGGGATGTCAATTCCTCTCATCAGTTTACATGGATTTAAGTGTTTTCACTTTTTTCCCCATTTATAAATGTCACACGGTCCTGTTGGATCTATAAAACAAGGACTTAAAAGTCCACTCACTTCACTAATATAGATATTTTCTAGAATTAACTTTCTAATGTTTGCTTATCTAATTTATATAGTGATCTATGTTCTATGAATGACTATAAGGCCTATGTTCTTTTTTATTTCTAAGTGCAATTATTCTTTAGGTTGGTGCACGCATCAACTAACTAATAACATAATAGTAGTTAAGCCAAAATAAAATAAAATGATACACCACATATACTATGTTATTGAGAATGTTATCTTTAATGTGGAATGAAACTCCTTTCTATGTTGATATCTAACTATACTAGATCTCTCCAGATTCATAAGGCTAAGACTGTCATGATTCAATATGTGTATTAAATTCTGATTGTAGTGGAATGTTTACTAAATTGAGATTCTCCCAAATGTACAATCAATAACCCACCCTTACTTAGCTAAAAGTGCAATTGATTTAAAATATCGCTTCTGATTCTAGTGACCAAATACCAATGCTATTTACACCATTAGTTTTATGCACCACTTCCACAATTAAGAAACACGTATGTGTACATGTATATTACCCGACATTATTAAAAGGGAGATACCTAAGGGTTCTTTATGAATCCTTAAATATCAACTAGTAATATTTGTTGTAGTGGGTTCTAACCAGAAGGATTATTATTCTTGAGCCAATATCGCGAGTCTATAGTGTTGTAACAAATACTTTTTTTTTTATTTTTTTATTTTTAATTATTTTTTTTTTCTCCTGGATCAAGCTTGATAGTTACCGATTCATCATGTGTTAAAAAAAAAAAAAAAAGTTATTTGTTACAACACTATAGACTCGCGATATTGGCTCAAGAATAATAATCCTTCTGGTTAGAACCCACTACAATGACAAGGGCCATAATCTCGTGCTCAATCATTTTTTTTTGGTTATCACCTATAGACCATGGATGTGAAAACGGATGGTTGTGGAAGTTTATGAACATATTACTAGGAATGGATAAACATGCCAAACATACCAGTGATATCTATCATTTCATTGGAAATCCAATTAGTCTCACCATTGTCATTAGTGCACACACCAACTCCCACAATTTAATTTGATTGGAAAAAATTATACTCACCTTTAACTTAAGCCCATACATTTCAGCCACATAGTTGAAGATAGTCACACACTCAACCACAACATAGGAAAACCACCATTTAACCTTCAACCAATGTATAGGCTTGGGGAGAAAGAAAGATGTACAACCTATATGGATTCATAAAGCCTAAAAAGTAATTGATTTGTAGCATACAACTTTAATAGAGGCCACACTATAACATAAGACTTCAATTGGGATTAGAGGTAGCTAGATGCGAGACTAGTATAGCTTGTACAAACCATATATGGTTTGCATGGAAGCTAGACCAACCTATGTGAAACCATCGTTAATTGAAGAACTTGTTGTGTCTTCCCTCAACCATAAATAAACTTAACAAACAAAAATTAGAAACTATTTAGAATAGTGCAATAGCCAATTAATGACAACCATAGATCTCTAGCCTCATAATAAAAAACTAACTCTAGTAAATAGAGAGTTATTGGATAGTTTTATTTGCTAAGGAAGAAGAAAATTATAAAATAAATCTATAGATCTACAATGAAGATTGAATTCTCCTATTATTAGCATAAATAATAGCCAATTAAATATAGAGGATTAGTAGGAAAACAATTTTTTGGGTACATAATGAATAGAATGGAATTTCTTCAATGAAACTATCAATCCAATTAATTGCAACATTTTGATCTCTAACCATATCTTTGATGCAACTCATTTTCGTGTTGATATATAATCACACTAGACCTCTCAATATTATTAAGGTTGAGACTCTATTATGGTGTGTGTGTGTGTGTGTGTGTGTTTAATGCTAATTGTATTAGATTTCTTACAAAATTAAAGCTCTCCCACATGTCCAATCAACAAACTTGTTGTCACTTAACTAAAGATGTAATTGATTGAAAATATTTAAAGGGTTCTTTTAGATGGATAAGATTGATACATTTTCATAAATTTATGTAATATCAATCTTGATTCTAGTGATGTGATGCCAATGCTATCTACAAGAGTAGTTTTATGCAACACTCTCATAATGAAGAAACATATATATATGTACATGTATATTTCCCAACATTATTAAAGAGTAGATGTGCTAGTACGGTTTATGAATGTGATATCAAATAACATGATTTATTACAATACTTAAGACACTTGATAATGGACCAAGAATAATAACCCTTTTTTATAGTTGGAGCTCTCTACAATGATAATAACCATAATCTTATGCTCTATCATGAATTGCAATTTCCACCAATAGACCATGAATGTGAGAAGGGATGGTTGTGGATATTGGCAAACAACAACCTTGAAATGTGATATGATCCCAACAAGGGCACATATGGGGTTAATTGTATATGATATGACCTCGAAGAGGAGCATAGATGGGATTACATGTACATTTAATGTGTAAATGTATATGTAATAAGGTTGACCTAATGTTAAAGGGGCTGCATGTGCAATGTGTGAATCATTAGGAAAATTTGAGATAAAAAATGGGCCTTAAAACAAAAAAACGTACTAAATAAATCACATTAAGGGAATATTGAGGTCTAAAATGAGTCTCCTCAGAAAATTAATAAAATAATAGTTGAAATATAAAATAAAAACTATGAATTTTTAAAGAAAAATAAAAGAAACAATATTTTTTTGTTGTTGTATTTTTGGCATATCTCCTTATAGGTTTACTCAAATGTCAAGTATAGACATATGTTGAATGTAGAATTAAATTTAACATCCAAGGAGTACCCACTTTGCATAATACTGAGTAGGTCTACATAATTTTTTTTTGAGAATACATGAAAAAACGTGTTCAACATTTTTTTTTCATGTATTTTCAATTTTTTTCAATGTCAGTCTACTAAGTAATATGTAGAGTGGGTACTCATTGGGTGTGGAAGTTAATTTTGAATCCAATGGGTGTCTAGACTTGACATTTGAGTAATATTATAACAAGATAAGCCAATAATACAATAAAAAAATATTTTTCTTCTTTTCTCTCAAAAATATTTTTCCCTGTGGATGACATCATCATCTTGAATCCTATTGGTTCTTTTAATTTTTTTTTCAGCCAATTTTGTTTTGAGTCCCATTTTTTACCTCAAAATTCCCCTAATGAATTTTAAAAAAGCAATAAGATTCAAGATGATAATGTAATTCCTAGGGGTAAATATTTTTGGAGAGAAAATAAAAAAACTATTTTTCTAGTTGTATTTTCTACTTATCTCCATATAGGTCTACTCAAATGTCAAGTGTAGGCACCTGTTGGATTTGGAAATACCTATAAGGATATAAGCCTAAAATACAATAAAAAATGAAGTTAAGTTCCCCTTCTTTTCCTTTAAATATTCATAGCTCTTTTTTATTGTTTTAAATATTATTTTATAATTTTCCATAGGAGGCCTAGATTAGACCTAAAAATTCCCTTGATGACACACGCACACACACACACACATATATTGAGGACATTGTTTTTGGGATGTATAAATGTATTTAGATATTTGGATTCTGGAGGAGGTTCTCATATTATTTAAGGAGATATTTTATTATTTGTCTCTCTCACTATAAGGAAAAGACCCTCTAATAGAGGTTTGTGCAGAATCCCCTATAAAAATAGCCCAAAATTCCATTTGTAGCGGAGGTGGGTGGGAAAATGTTTTTCAAACGGTGTGTTTATAATATACAAACACACAGATTCTTTCCTATACATATAAGCACCAATGACTAATAGAACATGGTGCACCGTGGCAAATTTATTTAAAAAAGAAAAAAGAAAAAAATGGTGCACTAAATAACAAAGATCACCTGTGCGTATACTACTCAATAGCACGGGAAAAAGGTTAAATTTACAAAAATGCCGGTCATAAAATTCATTTAGCTTAGTGTCATGCTATACTATGATGATGACCCAGTGCTAAACTAGTACTATAATGACCCAGTACGTATATAGTACATGTGTTTACATTAATCGATAACAACAGATAAAGGTTAAATTTAAAAAATTGTCCATGCTATATCCACCGAGTCTGTCTTAGAAAGAGCTCTGCTAGGGGATTTTAAAAATGTGCTACTATATTCTCATGGAGAATCGGTGCATTTAATTATTTAAAATGGCCTGGTGCTTCTTAACAAGAGAACTGCTATAGGGTTTTAATTTAAAAAAAATGTGTTTCTATCTTATTATGAAGCCCTATTTTGGTTCATGTATTAAAACGCGTTGGTGCACTTGCGAAAGAGCATCGCTAGGAAGTTTTTAAATTTTAACGCCCAAGTACATGTATTTAAATTCCTTAGTGCACCTTAATAAAAGAAATTCTATAGGGTTTTTAATTTAAAAAAAACAAGCGGTGCTCTTACATATTTTACGCACCAGTGAAATTATAATAACACACCAAAATAAGGTTAAATAAAAAAGGCTACTGGCTATTGTTATAGGTCAATTTGGGCACATCAACCATGACTTCTGGGTCAGTACAATTAGGGTTTATCCATCCCTAATTCAGTTGTTTTCATTCGCTAATGAGGTCAACCTACATCATGCTTGCCTCCTAAGAGATTCCATGACACCATTCATCCAAAAAGTGCCACTAAGGAGATTAGTGCAGGTAGCCTTCTATCAGGATACATTGCAATGTAGGAACTACACTGACTCGGTGCACTGCAACGCACTTAGCCTTTGTTTCACATGATATGAGCGATTTTCAACTAATTTTTTAAATAAATCCAATGGATTCCTCATCCAATAGATACTTCTGGAAGTTTCCAAGTTGGTTGAGCTCACATTTGGATGAGGAAGAGGATTAATGAACCTCAATCCATTATCCCTTCCTCCATGGAACCACCTCCCAAATTTGGCAGAGCATTCAAGAGGGCCATTAATGGCTTAACCTCCTCCATTCAGATATAAATTGATAAAGCATTCAAAGGCTGAAAAAGGTTGGAATTTCTTGAGCTAAGGAGACGCTATTTGAATGAGATTAGTGAGAGTATTGTAATGATGTCGAATTGTTGCTTCATGAGGAGAGAAGGGATTGAACTAGAAGGAAGACATTGAATCAAGCATGAACATTCATGGGTTGAAATCTTTCCTTTTATCAATAAAGAATTCAAATCTTTTTCCATTCATGTTCTTATATGTATATCGTATTCTGGATTCTATGATATGTTTAATTAATAGATCTATATTGTATGCTTTGATTGGTTTTTGTCTCATCTTGTGTACAGTTAATTTCCAAGGGAATTAAGTATGCAAAGGAGCGATAGAATCGGTCAAAGGAGAGAGGGACCAAGTGAAAGCTACAGGTTGGTTTCTCTTCCTACTTCTTTTATCTGTTGATTATAGAAAAGGTAGCGAATTACTTTGCCTGTTGTTTCTAGACTAGCTACTTAGTCTAGAGGGTTAGGCGTTTGTAAAAAAACATTAAATTTTCCCAAAATAAATTGGCGACCATACTGGGGAGATCTTAACCCTTTTAGTAGCTTATCAGCCTCTTAAGACATTGCTACATAATATACTTGTGGTCGTTCATTGAATTTTAGTCTTCTTTCACTGAAAATTGAGTTGAAATTATGTCAAAATGGCCTTCAGAATGGCTTACTGTCACCAGTGCAGTACAATGAAGGACACAATACACTGCAACACACTTCCTGCATAGATCCAGTGCGATTCAATGCACTGTCTCTAACTGTTGCTAGCACCGATCCCTTGAGGGCCAGTTCCCCATCTAGGAATTGAAAGTTTTTATCAATTTTCTCTTGTTTTAATGAGTTGCTGAATGTCAATGATGTTTTGTCTATGAAAACAATTTTAATCTCTTTATTCGACCCGATTTAGACTAGATTGTTGGATGTTTTTTTATGTATTTGTTTTATCATATGCAATCCATTGTCGAAAGGTAGTTTTGATCGATTGTTTTTGTTGATATAAAAGTGTCATAAAATCGTCATTTTCTTCGAAAATTGAAGTGTTGTGAAATATTCATAAATAATGGATTGATTTATTTGTGCATTTGATTTGTATTTTAATTTAAAGTGTCGAAAATCTTCATTTCTCTAAAATCGAAAATGTCATACAATATTCCTTTCCCTTTGAAAGAAATTGTCTCAAATCGTCATTTTTATGAAAAAAGTTTTGAATCATTTGTGCATTAGTTTTTCTTATTGCATCATTCACATTAAGAGAAACTGGAAAAGAAATACATGCAATTTTCATTTTAGAGTTTGAGTTTGTGTGTTCGAAAGGAATGGTTTAGGGAATTGCATTAGTTTGTGCTCTTTTTTGCTTGTTCAAAAAGTACTTGTATGCTCTATCCCTCATCGCTAGGATTTTCATTGCTAAAATTAAATGGAAAGAGTGTTTCTCATTCTAGTTGCATTCTTAGGAATTTAGAAAAACATCTCGTGGTGAACCTTCGAAGGCATATTTTAAGCAAGATCAACCTAAAATTTACATCAATTAATCTAATAACGCATTGGAACTTAACAAGAAACATCTAGAGGTCTAGGCTAGAGACGTGTTCCAGTGTCCTTAAACCTAGCGGTTGTCGTTTTAACTGAGGTTAGGTGATTCATCCTTTATGATTTGATAAGTGCTAGTATGTACTTGAGCTCCCTATACCATTGAGTATATGGTGGGAGACCCCAATAGGTTGAAATCCTTTATCCCTAGGAAGCTGAGTTTGCCGCCTTACCGATCGCAATGCACCGAACACAACATTCAGGAAGATTGACTATCATACATAAAGTCCTTGGTCATTTCTCTTTCATTTATCACCAAGGTGTATATTGCAGTTTTGCGATTTGTTTGGTAAACCCTCTTGTCTAGAATCTCTAGAGTAGTCACTTCCATTCCTTTTTGACTCTTTAAAAATAAAATGATCATCTGAGCACTTGTCCTTTCAGGCTCTTTAAGCATCGAAAGCAACTAGAGTCGTCTTTTGCTTTTTCTCAACTCTTTGAAAATGAAAAAGGAAAGTTGCGTTCCAGTGTCGCAAAAATTAATTGACCGCAAATAACATCCTTATTCCTTAGTTGATTTTAAGTTGATAGAATTAATCAACAATTCTGGAAGAAAATCAACCTCCACTCCGTCGCTCGAGGAGAGTTACGAGCAAACCGCCCCTGCCACCGGAAGCGACTCCTATTCGGTCAAGGCTGACTCATCAAAATGAGTTTGGTACATCAAGAGTTTCTTGTTCTTCATCTGAATTACCAGAGTTTCCTATCACAGCTAGTACCGAGCCTTCAGTTACTCCAACCATGTCTGGTACGTCTGTTACACAAGAAGAAGTTACTCAACTAATTGAGGCCACTATAACGGAAACAAGTGAAAAAGTAACTGAAGTTGATCCACAACGTGAAGTTAATCAACTGAAAATTATTTCGGAATTTGAAGCAGTTCAATTTGGATTTGATCCAGAACCTGTAGAAGTTGAAACCGAAGACATTAAACCTTCCCTTGAAATTGAAGTTATTTTACCAAAACATATGGACTTTGACCTTGAACATTCCAATTACTGAAATTCCTCAGTCGTCTGTAGTTTATGAAACTTCATCTTTAACACTATAAGTCTTTTTCGGACCTGACGGTGAAATCATTCCACCTGGATTAATTTCTGTAGAGGAAGAAATTGAGGAATATTCTACCCCTGGAACTCCACATCATTTTGGACCTGGTTTATTTCTTTATTCTCAATCTCCTCCTTGTTCTAATACTTCAGTTTTTACTGCTATCTCTGAAATACCACTTGAGTCATTAGGTCAACTCTTGGGTCAGTTAACCATGGCAGAACAACCGCAAACATCCCAGACTGCTTCATCTGATGCAGCTGCAGTAGAATCCTCTACTGCTACTTCTTCGATGTTTTCTTCCACACCTGAGTCACACTTGTATGGAAAGACGTCCGTCTTGGCTGGTTACAAGTCTATGTATGGAATCCACTCAGGGGTTTCTTCTTCGCCGTGGTCATTACCCATGTCATCATCAGGAATTTTACCTGGTTCTTCTTATCAAGGACAATAGTTTGATCCTGCTTACCAATTCTAGTATCAAACTGGGCAATTTAGTGAACAAAGTCCCATATATCCTCTTAACATTGGAATGCCACCATATGGTCAACAATATTTCTATTCACCTCATCCTCCCTATCAAGGAGGACAACCCTATGGTTATGTCCTGCGGTATTCAGGTCAACCTGAAATGAGAGTCTATCAGTGGCAGCGAACTTTGCCACCACAACCAAGGCTTGTGTACCCAACTCAACTTATGCAAACTGAGTCAACTATTTCGACTGCGCCTGTCGTAACTACTATACCACAGATATAAGCTCAACTTGTTGTATCTCAACCAGCACAAGTTAGTTCTGCTACGTCGCAACCACAAGTTTCGAGTCAACAAACCCAAGCTTCTCAGGATGTTATACAACAATTGCTTGTTTTCGAGATACAATCACCTCATGTTAGTGTGCCATTATCTGGAGCAACTCAAGTTGCTATTGGTTTAGTTTATTATCAACCTGGCCAATTTGGCATTTGAGGGAAATATCAAACTTCACAATCGGTACCCCAACAACCTTGGCAGCCACAATATCAATAGCCTCCTTTTCAGAATGTCCAACCTCAGTATGGGCCTGCTTTTCAAGCCCAACCTGGGCAAGGATAGTTTCAAGCGTATCAGGGCCCTGTGTACCAAGGGAAACCCGGTTACGGACAATTGCAAGGTCAACCTGGTTTTAATCCATATATCAATTATGTTCAACTGCCCTATCAAGGTTATCCACCTTATGTGGGTACGCAAAGGCCTATTGCACAGGCAATTCCATCTTATCTCGGATATGCTCAACCTGATTTGAATCGACAGTTGCCATTTGTTGCAACTTTAGAATTACCAGATTTGAACCAGCTTACCAATGATTCAATTTTATATGCACCATGGTCGCTAGTAATTCCTCATAAGTTGCTTTCCGATATTCCAAAGTTTAATGGAAGTCCAGGAGAAGACTCGTCAACTCATGTCATGAGTTTTCATTTGTGGTGTTCTTGGAACTCCTTGAATGATGATTCGGTAAGACTTCATCTTTTCCAAAGAACTCTCACTGGTTCGACTGCTAAGTGGTACATTGAATTGCCGACAACTTCTTTTAATAATTTCACCAATTTAGCCACTACCTTTTTGACCCACTTCTAGTTACCCATCAGATATGAAAATGGAACGAAACTTTTGACCAAATTTAAAGAAACGACTGCTACTCACATATAAAATCATATTCATGAGTGGCGTCGTCATCGTCAAATGGTTAAAACCTTTGTTCCTGATCAGCTTCTAGTTGAGTGGTTTATTAAGTCCTTATTTCCATCTATCACTGAGGATGTGGCTAAAGGTGGAGTTGTTACAGAAGAGCAAGTGATTTCTCGTGCCCAATACTTGGACTTAATTTACACACAATCCGACATGCTCTATGATAAGATACCACATTCACTGCGACTAAATCAATCCATTCCACCTCCACCATCGAGTAGGGACTCTCATGCCGATGACGGTGTGATTGGTACCTCGAGCACATAGACAGTAGGTAAAAACAATGTAAACTTTGAAACGGGAACTATAAACTCAAAACGGGAACTCTGGCCAAAAAATGCCAAAAAAACATAAAAAACAGTGCTAAAAACGAAAAGTGTGTATATTGGAACAATTGTTTTTTTTTTAGGGCTAATTTTGAACATGTTTTAAAAATGGCAGTGAAAACAAAATTTTCGTGCAAAATATAGCTTGAAAACGAAAAAGTGATTATACTAGAACAATGATTTTTTTTTTAGGGTCAATCTTCAAAATTTAAAAAAAATG
>APFE030314493.1:166607-181114 GCA_000404065.3 Pinus taeda | reverse complement strand
CATTCGTTTTTATTCATCTGTGTACTATTTTTAATTTATAACTTACACATATATTTGTTTATTTTATAAAAGATGAAGAAGGACGATAATAGAGCGCCAACTAGCTTCAGAATCTTTATTGAAAAAATAAAGACCGAAAGACTGAGAAAGCAACGTGTTAAGAATGTTGAACTTGATCCAACTCTTAATCATTTCATTTGGAATGGGCTAGACACTGTTCAATATCAGGTAATACAAGGCGACTGTGAATACATTGCTAAGCTCATACCTAAAAGGGAGTATGCCCTAGTTATTGCAGATATTCCCCATGGTTTCAATGTTCCAAATATTGACTATGATAGTGACCCTTATACTTATCAAGCTTTTAGTAAATTGGTTGCGGGATTTGTAGAAGTCACATCATCATCATTATGGAGATTTGTGACATTTCATTCAGACACACAATTGGCAATGATATTGTCAAGCTTCAAAGGGAAAGCAAATTCAAGGATGCAGCTTACATGGTAAGACGTTTAAAATGTAAATGTGATTAATGTTGAAAAATTCATTTATGTACAAGTTGATTGAACTTTTACTATTTCATGTTACAGGCAAAAGTCAAATATTCTTAACCGTGATGATCAAGTATTTATAAATGATTGTGAGTTCATTCATATTGATAGTTGGGCAAAAGATGATAGTTGTATGTCTATGATTTTTAATCAGGTGGACAGAAAGAGTCATAGCCAAATACTGAGTTATGATGCTATTGTGAGAAAACTAACATATGAAGACAAAGAAGCAAAAGGAGAGATAGTTAACATTTATCAAAAACCACAATTATTGATTAACTATCTTATAGATATATGTTCAAATGAAGGAGATTGGGTTATGGATTTATTTTCTGGCTCAGGTAGGTTTTGTTATATGGAATTGAATTTCAATATGTTCTTTTTTTAATTAATATGTCATTGTACTAATTTACTTCATTATTTCTTTTGTGCTTGATAACTAGGTACAACACTAGCATACTGCCTTCAAAAAGGAAGAAATTGCATTGCAATTGGAAAAGATCCATTACAATGCAATTTCATTTAGCAAAGAATTAATGCTCTTCAATTTCTTCCAGATGCAATGCAAGAAATTGGGTTGAAGAAAGGGGACTTTAGTGAATCACGTGTGGCAAAAAAGGCAAAGGAACCTCAACCACCATTACATGGGATGTTTGGAAAGACATACATTGGGAGATTGACAGACATGAAAGATCCATTAGAAGACGAAAATGAGCAAAAGGAAGCATAAAATATTTAGGAAGAAAACAATGATGAAACTCTAGAGGACGAAGAGTTTGGATTACGTGACATTGTCGATTAAATTTAAGTTATGCTTGGAAATCAAGCTCTTTTTTTGTAACTATTAAGTAGTTATACTTGCAATGTTTTGACTTTGACATTTTATGAGAAGAATATACACTCAATTGAGGTTGTTATGCGTTGAATATTTTTAATATGTGATTTTCGCATTATTTTAAGTTAACCATTATTTTTTGAAAAAAAAGGTGATTATTATTATTTTTTTGATATGAAATTCATAAAAAAAACTATTATTTAACTATTTTTAGTTAAAATTTTCATATAAAAATTGTGCTTTTCGCATGTCAATTGTAGCAAAAAATTGTCAAAACGTGTAGTTTTTTACTTATATTTATGTTAAAAATGTCTATTTTTATGTCAATTGTTAGAAAATATTGTTTTTTAGAAACAATTATTTCTTGTGGATTGAAAAATTAATTACCAATGTATAAATATGTAGAATATTGAAAAGTCAAAATATCAACCTTCTTTTTTAAATATGAGAAACAATAAAAACCTCACTACAAAAAAAAAAAAAAAAAATAAAAGCAAGAAAATATGAATAAAAAGACCACTTCAAAAATTATTAAGTTTACAAAATAATTATTTACATTTCATACATTAGAAAATAAAAAAAGTTAAAAAAAACATTTAAAAAAAAGCGTTTCGTGCAGAATTACCACGTTTTTAAATCAGCATAAGAAACACTACCATCATAAAGCGCAATGTACATAAAAAAATTTATAGTGCCAAAAACTAAGCTTTAAAAAACACATGTGTGTTCTGCATAACCCCTTTTCGAAATCGATTCACTTTTTTGCTATCTCTACAAAATGGGTAACAGTATGGGTTCCCGTTTCAAAGTTTACATTGCTTAAACCATCTCGTCAATCGCTTGCCATTTTGAATCAAACTGTAAATGCATCTAAGGCTCCTGCTTTTGAGATTAATGCCATGTCATCTAACAAAGGTAAGAATCAAAAGCAACTAGGAAGAAATAAGAAAGGGAAAAGTAAAAAGAAAACTAAAAACCCTCCTCAAGAGAAATCATCTTATTCCTCTAATTCGGGAAAGAAACCTCATTATCTATGTCTGATATGTAATGATGAGCACTTTACAAGAGATTGTCCTCACCACTCGGAAGTTTCTAAATTGTTAAAAACTTCTACCACATTTGCAGTGTTGAAAGATCCGTTTCCAAACCCGGATACCAATTTGGTTGCAACAGATAATTATTCCACATCCCAGGTATTAATGATATCCATCTCAAAGCCTAAAAGTGAAATTTTGGTTCAGAAACGTAATAAAGATTATGGTAATTCGCCATTGTCGTCAAATAATCAGGCCACTGATCAACCTGCTTCTTTGACTTCAACCACATTGAAAAATTTTCCACTACCCATTGCATTAGAGTTAACAATAAATTCACCAAAGGGAGTTGTACACAAATCAACGTTTAACCCTCGAGCTTGAGCTACTCAAAATTACAACATAGTAGAGGATTAGTCTCCTTCTGTTATGTCAATGCTTGAGGTGTTGCAAAATTGACCCTCCCAAAAATAGGCTTTACTACTGGTAATAGGTAGAGTAGATCCAACGGATTCTAATCTTGTGGTTTTTAATCACTCAATATATATGCCACAGTTACCAGCACAACTAGCTTTTCTAATTTAGATTAAAGCTCTCAACAAAAATATTCATCGAACTATCATAGATGAGGGAGCTTCTACCTGTATTATGTCAATGAGCTGCTGGAAAACACTAGGGTCACCTACATTTTCAAGATCACCAACCACATTGAAAGCTTTTGATGGAAGAACATATACTTCATGTGGGATTTTGAATAATTTGCAATTAGAGCTAGGGGAAAAACAGTAACTGTTGAGGTTGATGTGGTTGACGGACCCCTTTACTACAACATTTTACTTGGACAACCATGGGTTTATGCTATGCTGCTGTTGTATCCACATACTTTCATACGATCGCATTTCCTCATAAAGGTGGAATAACAGTTATCGACCAAACCTCATTTTTTGCCTCTAGTTTTCAAGTTGTGGGAAAATTTTCATTGGTTAATGGACCACCATTTTCACTTCAATCTGTTGGTGTAGGTCTCTTCAAAGATCCTTCCATAATGGGTACTTTTACACTTCCTTCACCATCTGAGATTTCAGAAGTTGCGAGAGTCGAGACATGTAATATGTTATCCTCTACTTCATTTGACTTAAAGAGGATCACCAATAATATTGAAGATGAAAGTTTTACTAAGGTTATGCCACTAAGACCTATCAAGCTTGCATAAAAATCAATATTTCTTGCTTGTGCGACATTTCCAAATCCACATTCCCTGATTGAATGGGTAGATCATTCACTTGAATATGGTACTTCTTCAGATCCTTTTTCTTGTATATATTCTACAGATGAAGGAATCATCCAATCAATGATGATAGGAGAAGAACCATGGGAAGATTATCATCATTGTTCCCATCTTCCAGATTCCAGTTAAGATTATTCGAATGAGATAATACACCCTTCAATTGTAGATTTCTTTTCAAATTTTGTTAGAATAGATTCGGTAGATTCTGAGTGTAATTTGTCTAACACAGAAGAAACAATTTCTATAGACATTTCGATCAAGCCTAACATTCTAGAAAACATTCATGTTGGCAAATATTGTTCTCCTTTGGAACTCGATAATTACCGTGCTTTGTTTCGTGAATTCAGAGATATATTTGCATGGCCTTACGAGGAGATGTCAGACATTGATTCAAGTATTGTTGAACATCAAATCAAAATGTACCCTAATGTCAAACCAGTACGACAACAACTTCGACCAATACATCCAAGGAAAGTTGTTGCTATTAAGGTAGATGTTGAAAATTTTTTGCATGCTAGCTTCATTTACCTTGTACCTCTTACTGTTTGGGTATCAAACGTTGTTCCCGTGATGAAAAAGCAAGGAACAATTCGAGTGTCTGCTGATTACTGGGATGTAAATAAACCATGTCCAAAAGACAATTATCCTACACCCTTCATCGATTATATTATTGACGAATGTGCTAGATGTGAAATATTTTCATTCATGGATGGATTTTCCGGCTACAATCAAATCAATATCCGCCCACAGGATCAGTCGAAAACTGCATTTATTTTTTTGTGGGGCACATTCACTTATAGAAAGTTACCTTTAGGTTTGAAGAATGCAGGGGATACATTTCAGAGGGCAATGAACTATGCCTTCCATGACATTAAGTACATTGTACAACCATATCTTGATGACTTGCTTGCTCATTCACGAAAGCGGACTAATCACCCGCAGCATCTTAGAGCAATATTCTTGTGGTGCCGACACTACAAAATAAGGCTCAATCCGCACAAGTGTGTGTTTTGTGTTGGCTCTGGTCAATTTCTTGGATTTGTGGTCTCAAAAGATGGAATTTTACTCCATCCAACTAAGGTTCAGGCAATACTTGACTTGCCTCCGCCTTCGAATTTATTAGAGTTACAGAAACTTCAAGGGAAGGCAAAATTTCTGAGAAGGTTCATTCCAAACTATGTTGAAATGGCTAAAGGTTTTACTCGTCTATTGAGGAAAGGGGTACCCTTCCATTGGGATCAAGTTGCACAAGCTTCCTTTAGTGCTCTTAAATATTCCTTGATTAGGGCATCATTAATGCATGCCCCAAACTATCAACAGGACTATTACCTGTATCTCGCCACTGCAGATACAACCATTAGAATGGTTTTAATCCAAGAAGAAGATGGAATAGAACATTCAGTATATTATCTGAGTCGTAATCTAAATGATATGGAAAGGAAATATTCTTATGTCAAAAAGTTAGCTTTAGCAGTTTTTCAAGTTGTATAGAGGTTTCGTTACTATATCCTCCTGTGTAAAACTACAATTATCTCCGATTACAACCCTATGACATACATTTTGTCACGTCAATTGCTGGGGGGAAATATTCGAAATGGATAGTTATATGTAGGAATTTGATTTGGAATTCACTAAATCTAAGTCAAAGAAATCTTTTGCATTCTTCGAACTACTTTCTGAACTTCCCTCATCCTCCAATGCTTTAACATCAGAAGCATCAATCTTGGATGACTCTCTTTTTCTTATTTTGTCAAGTGATCCATGGTATGGGGATATACTGATCTATCTTGAGACGCAAGATTTCTGGCCCAATACCTTTCGCTTTGAACAACGACGTATTCGATACCAAGCCAAAAATTATCTGATCATTGGTGAAACGTTTTATCGCTATGGTGTCGATACGATTTTACCTAGGTGCCTCACTCATGACGAGGCCAAGAAAGCTTTGAATGAATGTCATTTAGGTGCTTGTGGTGGACATCTATCAGGATATGCTATAGCACAAAGAATTCTCTGTGTTGGTTACTTCTGGCCAACTATTTTCAAAGATTGCATAATTACAGTCAGGAGTTGTCATGCATGTCAAATACTTGATCGAAAAACCAGATTACCACCTGCACCTTTGCATCCAGTAGTCGCTGTTGGACCATTCGCTAAATGGGGCATTGATTTTATGACATGTAACCCAACCTCGACCAGGGGGCATGGGTATATTATATTTTCCATTGATTATTTTACCAAATGGGCTGAGGCGATGCTTACATTAAACCATAGTGGTGAAACGACTGCATTATTTTTCTGCAATCATGTGGTTGCTAGGTTTGGTGTACCACAGACCACAGTCACAGATCATGGGTCGCATTTTCACAATCATGGTTGAGTTGACTGCCAAATTAGGACTGTCACATGATAGTTCTACTCCATAATACCCGCAAGGTAACGGACTAGTTGAGGCTATCAACAAGGTCTTTAAGTGCATGTTGCAATGAATGGTTGGAGTTCATAAATGAAATTGGCATTTAATCCTGTACTCAACTTTGTGGGCATATCGAACCTCGGTGAGAAATGCTACCTGATTCACACCCTTTTAGTTGGTGTATGGTTTGGAATCAGTCTTTCCAATTCAATGTGAAATTTCGTCGCTCAAACTCGCAATTGACCTACTACCTGACACTTCTAAGGAAGAAGCACGTTTCTTGGAATTAATCCATCTGGATGAAACTCGTCGTGATGCCGCATTGGCCAACGAATCGCATAAGAAACGAGTAAAGGCGCAATATGATAAAAATGTCAAGCCTCGTGTCTTCTCAGAAGGTGACATGGTCTTGCTTTATGATCAGGAGTCTGATAAAATTGGAGCAGGAAAATTTGTACCATTTTGGATGGGCCCTTATATTGTTAAGCGTGTTTTGACGAAAGGCACCTACGAGTTAGTAGATTATGAAGGAATTCCATTGTCTAAGCCCAGAAATGGGTTGCATTTAAAATGTTATTATGCTTAGTTAAGTATGGTAAAACTCATGTAAATATGCCTGGATTGCATGTGTGAGTATGTTTCTTTTAGGGTTATTATTTGGTTAAGTAATCCACTTCGCATTTGTTGCAGATGTTGAACTTTTCGGAACCATTTGTTGGTTACGCCGATGGTGCAATTCATAGTATGCAGAACCTATCTTTTGCAGCATGGGCTATTTTCACTCCAAGTGTTGAGCTAATGAGTTTTAGAGGGATTTGCATTGGTCAATCGAAAAACAATATCGATGAGTATAGCGCATTGATTGAACTTCTCTCTGATGCCATTTCACTTGGCATTCACCGGATCATCATTAGGCTAGACTCACAACTCGTTGTACTACAACTTAATGGCGTTTATACCATCTGAAACCTAACAATTCATCGCATGTTCCTTAGAGTTCTTATTTTGGAAAGGTGTTTTGAGTTTATTCAATATCAACATTTTCTAGAAATCTAAACACATTAACTGATTCTCTAGCAAATTATGTGTTAAATAGACAGTTGCATCATATGTAAAGTAAATATTTTCAATTAGCATCATCAATTGAATAGGATTGCATTTCTCAACCATAATAAAACTTCGAAAGTAAAATTGATGGTTGTAAAAAGTTTTTACAAACAATTTGTGTCCAAGACAAGAATTGGTCATCTGACCCAAAACTAAAATGTATGCAGAATAAACGTCTAAGTAGACTAGTGGTGCTCATGATAAAAGGTCACCGCCTGTGCTATCATGTGCAAGAGTCTCATCTAAGAACCTGGTACACCAAGGGTGTGGCGTTGCAGTCGCATGGGTAGCTCCTCGATCTGAACATCCAGAATACCCAGGGTTAATCCCTTTATGTGATCTTGTAATTTAGCCAGAGTCTCGGCCAAGTCCAAGTCTTGGAGAACTGCTCTCCCTACAGGTATCTGTTCTGGTTCAGCTACATCTCGCAGGTCCCCCACAGGTCGAACAGGTCCAACATCTATATACATAAAAAATTGATTTTGTTTAGTCTTGGAATTAATAAAAAAACGCAAAAATGCAAAAACTTTGAAAAATTAAAAACACTTGGTCAAACAATTTACCAATAGCACTCCACATTGCTCCAACTGGTAATGGTAACTCTGGATCACCATAGAAATCCATTCTTGACTATGGATATTCTGTGAATATCATCTCCTATCGATCGAACCACTCAAAGAATGTAGGGGTGAATACGATTAATGAATGGGCACCATGCCTAGCCATAAGACCCCCCCACCTCTGCATCTGTGGGTCTCTCTGTCTAGATACACCCAGTGAAATAAGTTGTGGTTGTAAGAGAATAATTCTCTCCAAGGAAAAAGAAATCACGATCGATCCATAGCCGAAATTCTTGATCTTTCCTCTTTTCACCTTGGTCAGTTGCTCTTTCACAGATGAAAAAACAACCTCGCACTAGTTGAACACCTTTGGCTCTAAACATTCTAAAGCATACTGCATGTATGATCTGTTGACAAAATGAAGTGTTTCACTGCCAGCCAATCTGGAAATGGTAAAGAGGATCATCTTCAGTGATTAATCACTAACATCCTTGATATTTATCCTTCGGTCTCTGCTAGGCTGGACACCCTGCCTACAGAACTATCGCACATAATATTTCATTGATCTACCTCTGAGGGTAAGTCCTGATAGTGAAATGGGGGCACCCCGCCTTGAAAATCCAGTTAGGAAGTATATATCATCGATGGTAAATGGGACCTCTTTGTCCCGAATGTGAAAAGACTGATTAGTTGGATCCCATGATTGAACAAGGAACTGTAAAAGATAAATCTGCTGCCACATGTTGGATAATTGGAAATACTTGAGTAACCCACAATTTCTTAGGGCCTCAACTGTACCTTGATTATTCAAGGCCATGATATCCTATTCTTCATGCTCTCATTGTCTCCATATAATTACCATTTTAATCCTTGAATTAGAAAATGAAACCCTAGGGGGCCTCAAAACCCTAAAATTCTCTTGACTAAAACAGGAAATAAATAGAATGAAATGAAAGAGAACAGAGTTAACTCCTACCTGGTCCAAACAACATGAAGAATTATCCACTGAATCCTCCGAAATCAACTGGCGAACTTCAAGGAAAAAACTACTCCAGAGCTCCCAAATCAAATGGTAAAAATGAGATGGTGAAAATGAATGGTAAGAACTAGTTTTAATGTTTATTTCTTGCACGTTAATCGAGTAAACATTGGTTTTCATTTATTTAATCCATGAAAATGTATTTTTAATCTATTTTGATGGCATCTTGAGCAGGATTGACAACTGATATGCAGTTATAAAAGTGCTTACGTGTAAATTGAACATCTTTGACCACAAAGCAAACTTTTATCACTTTTTCGAGCTTTGTTAAAAATGAAAAAGGAACCCGTTGGAGTCCTCTTTAAGCTCTTTCCAGACTCTCCAAACATGAAAAGATTGTCGAGCGCTTGTCATTTCTAGCTCGTTAACGAATTAGAATCGATATCTACTCAATATAGTTTTACCCCTTCTTCACGCTGAGATAGATTAACTACCAAAAAGGTACTCGTTGATCAAACATGATCAATAGGTTCTCTCTTGTATTATTTTATGTTTTTTTAGACCTGAGAGACAAATTTACGAAAAAGAACTTGTGGATTTTCCTTTTAGTCCCTTTTTAGACTCTCTAAATGTGAAAAGGACCGAGTTATCTTTGTCGTTAAACTTGTTAAAAACATTAAATAGCGACAAACTTGTCCATCTAGACAAGACCGAGTTTCACCTTCACTAGACTCATTAAAACATCAAATAACAATGGATTCATCGGATGGGTGGAATTATACAACAAGCATATGTTATCCTCGTCAAGCTTGATAAAAATAAAGAGGTACTAGTCAAAAATGACTAGGGAAAATGGAAAAAAGCTGAGAAAACTTTATTGTAGCAGGTCGCTCTTGAACATGACACTTTCACCTCATCATCATGACCATGTGGGTTTGGTCATTCAGCTTGATGGTTATCACACCGTTGTTCTATCATATCATCCATTACTTTTTTCTGGATCAATGCTGCCAATTCACTTCAGTGTCGCCAATATGTTCAAGAGAAGTCATTCAGTTCAAAAATTCATCCTTTACAATACAATAAAACTTCATTTTCATGCCCGCCATTCCTAAACCTTGTGTCATTAGTCGATGTTTCATCTCCAAAATCATTTACCTCATTTTGTGTCGTTGATGTGGGATACATCAAGGCCCTCCTGCGATGAGTTGCTTCTTGTCGACATCAGCACATCATCCAAGAAGTTGACTTAGAAACACCCCTTCAGTACCTTGAGGCTTGCATACATCAATGGCAGGTTTCTCACTTTCGGTGATAGGTTGACATCACTGGCCTTTAACTGAAAGACTTCATATGGTGTTCGATATCAAATCATTTATTCACACCATGCGAAATGTACTGCAGTACCATAAGGGTCATTATCATTATCGATGATTCCTCTCGCGTCTGTTAACAACTCACATCATTGGTTGGTAATTAGATGATGTCTCTCCATGTTTGAATTCAGATCATCTATTCACATGGTTATACTTGTAGATTGAGTGAAGATTGAACGAGATTGAAGACCACGGATCTAGTTTCATCCATTCGGGCTACAATATATTTTCAAGAGTACTATATCAAATGTACAAATGGCCTTACATTCATGGTCATCCATTCATGGGTCTATATCTGTAAACAACTATATTTGTACATGTAATGAAATTTTATAAGCTGAGCATGGGTATGCCTTCCCTCAACTAGTTCGTGAGAAAAAATCAAATTATCACGATATTTGTATTGTAACTGATGCAGGTCACCTTCCACTTCGAAACCTTATCTCCAAATGGTAAAGCATTTCACTCGACATGTTTATTTTCGACTTCTTGCTATAGGGGGAAACTGTTACAGGTCAATTTGGGCACATCAACCCCGACTTCTAGATCAGTACAATTAGGGTTTATCCATCCCTAATTCAGTTGTTTTCATTACCTAATGAGGTCAACCTACATCATGCTTTCCTCCCAAGACTTTCCATGACACCATTCATCCAAAAAGTGGCCCTAAGGAGATCAGCATAGGTAGCCTTCTATCAAGCTATATTGCAATGCAGGAACTGCACTGACTAGGTGCACTGCAGTGCACTTAGCGTTTGTTTCACCTGCGTTGAGCGAGTTTCAAATAATTTTTTAAATGAATCCATTAGATTACTCATCCAATAGATACTTTTGGAGGTTTCCAAGTTGGTTGAGCTCTCATTTGGATGAGGAAGAGGATTAATGAACCTCAATCCATTATCCCTTCCTTCATGGAAACACCTCCCAAATTTGGTAGAGCATTCATGAGGGCCATTAATGGCTTAACCTCCTCCATTAAGCTATAAATTGATCAAGAATTCAAAGGCTGAAAAAGGTTGGAATTTCTTGAGCTAAGGAGATGCTGTTTGAATGAGATTAGTGAGAGTATTGTAATGATGTTGAGTTGTTGCTTCATGAGGAGAGAAGGGATTGAACTGGAAGGAAGTCACTGAATCAAGCATGAACATTCATGGGTTGTAATCTTTCCTTCTATCAATAAAGAATTCAAAGCTTTTTCCATTCATGTTCTTATATGTATATCGTATTTTGGATTCTATGATATGTTTAATTAGCAGATCTATATTTAATGCTTTGATTGGGTTTTGTCTCGGCTTGTGTGCAGGTACTTTCCAAGTGAATTAAGTACGGAAAAGAGTGGTAGAATCGATCAAAGGAGAGAGGGAGCAAGCGAAAGCTACAAGTTGGATTCTCTTCCTGCTTCTCTTATTTGTTGATTATAGAAAATGTAGCGAATTACTTTGCCTATTGTTTCTAAACTAGCTACTAAGTCTAGAGGGTTAGGCGTTTGTAAAAACCACTAGATTTGCCCAAAACAACTGTAAATTTCTATCCACCGTAAATTCAATTTTTACCATCAACAATGCTATAGATCTCTGAAGCACCAGTTCCATTCTTGCCTCACGCAAGCACCCTATCGTCAGTTCTTCTCTTTCTCACCATCCTTACATATAATGTTCAGTGCATGAGTTTCCAATTTTCTCAAACGATGGTGAAATTTGTTTTTCTCAATTACATGTCCACAATGCCTGCCTGACGATAAAATGTCTAGGTAATGTCTATGTTTCTCTCTAATTTAATTTTTCAACAGATTAAAATTGTGAAATAGGTCAAAAAATCCATTTTTTTTTTAAATTTTTCTTCCTACGTGTTGCATTCGACAAATTCAGCTTGCACTGATAGTGGTTCACGATAAAATGTCTAGGTAATGTCTATGTTTCTCTCTAATTTAATTTTTCAGCAGATTAAAATTGTGAAATAGGTCAAAAAATCCATTTTTTTTTTAAATTTTTCTTCCTACGTGTTGCATTCGACAAATTCAGCTTGCACTGATAGTGGTTCACCCTATAAATTTATAGGGTGCACCGCAGTTTAGTGAGTGAACTTAATGCACCTTTTTTTGTGGTGCATCTACTAAATTAAAACACACAAAGAAAAGCTATAAATTGTACGTTGGTGCATACATTTTTAGGTTACGCCCAGTGTATTTATATTCATAAGATGGACCACACACACAATATTAAAAAATATAGCTCAGTACATTCGATAACCTGAATGTTTGGTACTCGTGTGAAAAGGTTATAGGTGCGCACCGGTGCATAATTTTTTCTAGTCGCATCGCGATGAAAATGTATTTATGTGAACCAAAAGCAGTGTTTCATACATATGTATGCACCGTTTACAATGTTGTTATGTTTGATAACACAGTGAAGCCGATGCATTACTATTTTTTTGGCGCACAAGGGATTTTTTTTCTTTTTAACTGAAAGTTATGTTTCCATATTTATAGATAAGTTTCTCATTTAATAAAAAAAAATATGTTTTATGTGTAAGGATGATGTAATTCATACGTCAATCATGTAGTAGAGACATCAACAAAGGGAGCAATAGTAGGAGTAGGACCAAATGATAGACCAGTACAATGTGTTCCAATCATGGGAGACCCGAGAGAGGGAGAGGGATTTATACCCTCGCCCAATTATAACAGTGACCTGAGCGCTCTTGAGGAATGTAGGCCTCCTTAAATTTCTATGAGGAGGCTACATCCCTGAAGTCACACTCTATCTTGTTGGCACATCTACTCCATCGGTGGAGTGTCTAGGAGCAGGCTTTCCATGTTGTTCCTGAGACATGGTATAGGCCCTCTGAGGAGGACATGTATTTTATCATTGGCCTATCTAGAAGAGGGAAGGATTTCCCCGAGTTCCCTTATGTACTCCATGGTGCTACAATAGAGATTAATATTGTCTACTCTCAGAGATATGTTGGGGCTCATATAGTCTGTTTAGCATATTTTCAAGTGTGTGTTGGACAACTACAGATTGCTTCTTTTGCTTGATAGGAGGTTAGGTGTCTCTCATTATCAGTGATCACCATTTCACACTTTAATAGTGATGGGTGGTGCATTAGTTTCCCTCTTTTGTATTATGTTGATTCTTTGATATAGGCACCATAATGTATCAGATGGTCAACCATTTTTTTGAGGTAGTTTTGTAAGGCTTTAGATAAATTTCGTGTGATGATACATGGGAGAATGAACTTCCCTTTCACTTTAAATCTTTTATTTTTTATTTTTTGACAGGTTTCTAGAGATGAGGCCTACATTTGACCGTCATCATCCTAGGTCGATGAATTAGGTGTATACGTGCATGTGGGGCCAGATGATGCCCAAGAGGGGCCTGTTGGAGTATCCAGTTAGGATTTCCACCCAGGCGCTGACGTTACTAACCAGTGAGGATGACCACACGTTTATATTGTTATCATTTATGTATGTGGGTATGGATTGGAGATAGAGTCCCAACATCCTCTTCACACCAGATGCGCTTGCAGATGATCGAGGTAATTTTAGTGTTTTCTTTAAATTAATCTAGTTTCATTTTCTTGTCTTAATTAATTATAATATAATTTATTCTAGCATGTTCTTTAATGAAATTGTCTAATTATTGTTATGTAATATATATTTTGTAGACATCAACACATTCCTTGGGGATATGCCTCCTCCCCCACCGGAAGGAGAAAATAAGGAGATGGGTGAGGTCCAAGATGGTGATGCACATCCTCAAAGGGGCATGGGCATCCGTGCATGTAGGGATGATCTAAGATTTAAGATGGACTACTTTGGCTGATTATCTAGAGTTTTAGCTACCGAGGGAGTTTGATCCTTAGTGCATATCCTAAGTTCATGTATCTCTTTAGGGATTGCCCGCGTCAGATGATGAATGTTATGTGTCATATCATCAGAGCTAGTAGGCTACTAAAAGCTATTTGGGATTCAAGGCATGCAGTGCCAGATACGTCAAATGAGTCTTCACACAATAATACCCCACCAGATGATGATGATGAGGGTGGTGATCATGCTTCTGGTAGTATTACCCCATCGGATCCTGGTTATGGTTTCGATTATCCTTTTGGTAGCACTACCCCATCGGATCACGGTGAGGGTGTAAGTGATCCTTCTGGTAGTACACCTCCTCATCATTCACCTGAGGATTACATCCTAGATCTAGAGGATGTGAAACATGTTTCTACTGAGAGAGCAAACCGACCACCTTCTCCTCCTCCTTAGAGTTCGATAATTGAGGTAGTACTTGATCATCCATTGAATTCTGCTACGGACCAAGCTGCCACTACTACGTTTGTTGTATTAGGTATTTAATAGTAGT
>APFE030314493.1:50955-140408 GCA_000404065.3 Pinus taeda | reverse complement strand
CATATTAGTAGAAAATATTGAAGGGTTTCCTAAGTAATATTTTCCATTCCACTACATTCTTTACAGCTTGTAAATAAATAACTCGAAACAATTCATTACACTAGTTATTCTTTATTTATCAGTGGTTAAGATTTTGATATTGAACTGGCTAAGATTTTTCTTCCTTTTGTGAAATTGTGTGTTCTATAATGCTTCTTTTCTATTCACTATGTATAGCATATAAAGTGTGTCTAATGGAGTAGGAAGATTGGAAAGTCTTGTGATCCTTGAACTATGTTACAAGGCAGGGTAGGTGCATCCCCACAAAGGGGCCACAAATACCAAAGTTGGTATTGGCTAGTGCCTTGAGCTAGAAAATTTCCTTTACCCTTGTATTAACAGTGAATTTGGAGAGGATTCTAATATTATCTTTATAAGATTTATATTAGTTAAGACTGATGAATAAAATTCATGAGACATGAGCTAGGATGTCCCTCCAAGGTGGTTGTTGATTATTGGAAGCTATGATGGCCATTATGTTAGGCCAAGTGGTCGCACTCCCCTGATCGTGAACATGATTGTAATCAATATGGAAGACTTCATAGTCTAGATTGATTGTTTAGCAGTGATAGTTAGTGGGCTCATTCACAAAAGCTTCTATTTCACTAATCCTTTTTATAGAGTTGTTAGATTCAATTTCCAAAGGTTTTAATTACACTATAGAGCTGAGTTCTGAGAGAGTTGTGATTCACAGTGTTAAGTATAGTAGCTATGACACTTGAATGAAGACAAGCATAGTAGAGGTATCAGACTCTATTATAAGCTTACCTGCACATTATAAGGGACTTGGTTGGCTTTTTTATAATTTTATAAACAAGTTCCATGTCGTGGAAATGTGAAAAAAAAAACAGTGATATTGCCACCATGTGGCTCTTGTCATATATGGTTTTATACTTTTTCAAAAAATTCTCTAAGAGTTCACAATGCTAAGATTCATGAGGACTTTACAAAGTTTTATTATTTCGTGAAAGACTTGCCAAGATCTTACAAGATGTTATAATTGAGTAAAATATTCACCATGCTTGGTGAGAGATTGGCTAAAAAATTATATATACATATTATATTATTGATAAAATCGCCTTCCTTTTTTCCTATATACCATGGAAATTCGCCCATTTATTATACATATAAATTTAGGGGGTTCTTAAAATTTTCCCTAGTACTATGGATATTTGTTTGAAGAAAAATATGAAAAGTAATTATAAATTTAATGAAAGTCACTTTAAAAATAAAAAGTAGATAGAACTATTGATTATTTTTCCAAAAATGAAAACTATAATATTAGAGATTAGTGATTGAACGTTACATTATTTTTATTAGTGATTAGTTATTAAATAATTAATTATAGTACATATTAATTTTAAAAGAGATGGTTAAATATAAATTTATTTATAATTATATATTTATCATATTTTATGTAGAGATAATTTTTTTTTTTTTTTTTCCCTCGGTTTTCTATTTTTTAGTTAATGTATCCGAAGTTATTGCTTCATAATTTAATTTTACATTGGAAGAATATTCCTTGAAGCCTACGTGTAACACTGTTGAAATCCCCACTTGTAAATGAAGTTAAAAAACAAAATAGATCAACTGTTTCCTTCGAATAATTAATGATCTTGAAGATATTTGAATCTAAGAATAATTGTACAAATGTGTCTTCTGTTGTGTTGGATTTGGATGAAGGGGGTTTGGCCAATAATTGAAAATGAAAAAGTTTTATTTACAAATATGGAAAATCTGTAGTAGTGTACTCAAACACTGGGAAAATAAAATTCTTAACGTTACTTGTGAGGATCCATAGCTTTTAGTTGTGGTTTTAATATTTGATGAAAAGATGAAACATGTAAAAAGAAGTTTCCTGATAAAGGACTCAGGAAGGAATTGATATAATTAGTAGGTTGAAATTTAGTTGTGATGATAAGCAATTGTTATTATATATACATCATTAATAGATACATGCAATATATAAAAGAACATTATTTGGAAATAATATTAGTACTAAAGTAAGAATAATATAATATATATATATTTATTTTTTTTGCTGGGTAAGTTACTGAAAAAAATAATCCAAACATTGTTATGAAAGTTTATTTTAGATTATCATAAGAATATAGAAAGCGAGATGAATGGAAAAATTATTGCTAAGATCTTTCTCTTAATCCTGAAATGTCTCAACATAAAGATAAGAATCATTATAAACATAATATGTTACCTATAAATTTCACATGATTGAGTATCTTCCTGATCCCAAAAAGGAAAAAACTAGTGATTTAATAATAATATTATTAATAATTTTTGTTATTAAATAAATAAATTATAATATATATTAAAATAAAAGAAACATATATTCAATCATAAAATTGGTTATATCTTTTAACAAATACTCCTTGATTGCAATAAAATTATGCAAAATTTTGTATTACAAATATTATAATTTGTGATTTTTAGATAAATTAATACTAGAATTATATTTCGAGAAAATAGCACACAATCATATCTTAATTAGTAAAAAAATTATGCAAAATTTTGTATTATGAATATTATTATTTGCGATTTTTGATAAATTAATACTAGAATCATATTTCAATTAAGAAAATAACACACATTCATATCTTAATTAGTATGAATATTATAATTTGTGATTTTTGATAAATTAATACTAGAATCATATTTCAATTAAGAAAATAGCACACATTCATATTTTAATTAGTAGAAGTCTATGAAATTTTAAATAAATGGTAATTAAGTATAAATAATTTAATCTATTTACAAAAAAATATTTTAATAAATAGATAAATAATCCACAAAATAATAAATGATTCCAAATTAAAAAGAAATTGTAATTTCACAATTAATGGCACATGAAAGTGTTTTAACCCACACAACATCTAAAAAAGTGGAAAGAGCCTTGACTCCCACTTAAACCCAATGAATATAGCATAAAAAGTTTCAACCCAACTCAAACTTAATGAGTATGTCATATAAAAATAACTAATATCGGTTTAGTTTTTTTAATTCTACCACGAGAGAGTTGTTGGGATTACTACTGTGCTAAGCTTTTTTTTAATGGTTGATTTTTAAAGTGTTGTTGAATTTTGTTTTTTCTAATGCCTTATTTTCTTATAATTTAAGTAGGGTGACTTATCCTTAATCGATATTGGGCCTCCTCCATTGCTATAATATAGAGGCTTTTTATGTAATTTATACAACATTGTGAGTAATAAAATACTTTTAGATGGTATCAAAGCAGACCATTCTTTCTCTTTTGTTTTTTTTTTTAATTTCTTATTTTTCTGATCTTGAATGGGACTTTTGTTTCATTGAGGTCCTGACATTTCAGATTTACAAATTTATCTGGTTGATGATAGTTTTGATAGATCTAAATCGGATTTTTCTGTGATCGTGTTATCCACATTTGCTTTTCCATCATACAATGTTGAAGAGCCGACATCTCGACACCTCACCAGTGGAGCAGACTGTGCACATTGTTCCAACTATCATGGATCTGATGGATATGTGAGGAAATCCCTTTTTAAGACAAATATTTGCTTGTAAACCCTAGTCTGCAAAATCTTTCAGCGAAGTCTACGTAGGGCTGAGGTTCATATGTATTATCATCGAAACTACATTGTGAGTTCATGCAAGATGGAGCTTTCGATTATGCCAGATTGTGAAGTCTATGTGATTGTGCCAAATCTCCTATTGGATGTAATCTCCATATAGACACCCCTTTTAGATTTTCATTACTCACCGAGCACAATTTCTTTCTCTCGGATTGATTTAGCCTTGAGGAGGAGCAGTAGTGATTTGTTGCCAAAAATTGCGCTACTTATTTATATTTCCCAAGGAAGATAGAAATTGCCCTTGAACACCTTGACCATGTTGCATCAGATCATCATTCTCTTCAACGTCCAGCATTTTTGGTCGAGCCTTACTATACGAGACTTGGCTTTTGATTACAGTCTCTCTTAGAGAGAGCACAATACTTTTGATCTATAGTAGAATGAGTTGGAATAAAATATAGATCTGGCATATTCATCAAATATAGTTATAGATCTAAGGGAGTTTTCATCGCCCCAAAGTTCCAATAGAGATATGTGACCATGGATTAAGTAGTTGTTCTAGATTCTCAACCTGAGGTCGAGGCAAATGTTGATGCTTAGGACAGTCTAGTTTATCTTTGTTGCGATGCTTCATGACATAATTCTTCTCCTTGATCATTCTCCTCGTTCTAGACCTCTCAGGAAAAGCACAGTTTCCAAATATCCTGCAACCATTAATGGCACAATGAGGCAGTGGAAAGCATTCATTCTTGCAATGTATGGGAGGAGAGGCGTCATCGTTAGTACGGACATTTTGTTATCCCACTTACTCATGCTCAATGGATAGATGAGAATAGGGCCAATCGTAGTGTTTCGCAATATGCCTTTGAAAACTTTGGCATCAAAGTCTATGATTTTTCTTTTTGGAATGTAGAGATTCATCCATGGGTGAGGCATCTCATGGCAACATCTAGTGCATCCCTTATCACCATCAGAACTGGTGTTGTACTTCTTCTGAGATGAGAATGAAAGTGATATTGGCAGAGCTTGTTCTCCAAAAATACACCTCAACATTTTATTATCACTGTGGAGAATGTTGTTGTCATTTCCCCTTTCCAATGGAAGCATAGAGCCCCAAAGTGCCAAAGTTGCTAGAGTTATCGTTATCTCCCTTGTTGGTTGTCGTTGATGGAAGAAATTTGTTAAATATTGTTTAGTCATGAAGCAATGAGTATTATAATTATTGGGTGAAGCATATACTCACACTTTTTTCTTGTTCTCATCACAAACCTTTTCTACAGGTCATTCTTCTTTGTTTTTGTGGATATTATATTTTCAACTTGGTCTTTCCAAGATCAGTAAAAGGTTGCAGGAGCTTTGTGAGAAGAAGGGAGGAGATGAACTTCGTAAAGAGGTTATTCAATTGCAGTTAGTTGTAACTCTTTTGCAAGCATGAAATGCAACTCTTTAGAATAGGTTGAAAACTTCAATCACTTATAAAATAAACAAGGCTAAACATTTGGATTCAACCATGGATTCATTATTTTTAGTATGGGAAGAAACAAGAGAAGTGAAACATTTAATTAAATATCTAGTTAAAGGAAAATCATCTAAATTAAATATATAACAAAATGACCAAAATATGTTATAACAATTATCTAAAGATTCATTATCATTCATGTAAAGATTATCTAATTCTAAACACAAACTATTGTAACTATAATTTTGATGTGCTTTGAGAAATACCTGGAAAAAATGTTTCCATGAATGAATCGACTTCTTAAGAAACACCAAGAACCATTTGTGGATCTGTCCTCTAAATGTGAGAGTGAAAAGCCTATAGATCTCATTAAAACGATTATATTAAAAGATTTACATCTATTAACATAACTAACAATATTATTTAATGCAAAAATATTACTCTCACCATCGAACTTTAATTGTGATAAGGAATCAATCTACTTCTTGGGCATGCCTCGCTTAGGCTTAGGTGAACTGGATGCATGACCAAGTGTAGGAATGAATATGGGAGCCCTGATTAGCTAAAAAATGATAGAACAAAATTTAAACAAATAACTAATTCAAGGCCCTCCTTCGAGTGCCAAAAATATTGAGGCCTCGAAAATCACTGCTACAACATTGGGGAAAACCACTGGTCCAAACCTTAAAGCAATTCCTTTTCCATTTGGAATATTGGCTCTGACTGGTTTAACTATGTCCAATTACCTTCTCCCAACCACTATGAGCTTTAAAAATGTCTTCAATTGCTAATAGCTAGGGCCATTAGATCAATTCTTTGAGTTGATCGGGAAAGAAGAATGATCCTTAAGATGTTTTTGTTGAACAACCAAACCAATCTAAAGTTTTTCCTCAAAAGAGGACTTCTAGAAATGTAGAATTAATCTAAATGCAAACTAATTCTAAAATGCAAGAAAAAGGAACTAGATCCTAGTCATATCTCAATTAGGCAGATATAGATCTAACCCCACTGAGAGCAAGATATTTATTTGATTTGGGATTTAAATATGTTTGGCTTATAATGAATATCAAACTAACAAAATAGTTCAATTAACTGACATTATGAATATCAAAACATATTCTATTTAGAGACCTCTTAGCTGAAATAATAAACCAATAACATTTAGGAAGTAGTTCACAAAATGATATTGACTATTTAAATCAATAATTTGAATGGTTAAATAAGAATATGAGGAAATAGTTCACATCATATCATTATTTGTTAAATCAGTATTAAAAGACAAATTTATGAGTAAATAGTTACTCAGAAATGAGAATTCAACGCATAAGAGTAGAGATAAATAATAACACATGATTGAGACAAATCAATCATACTGACAATAGTGCAAAAAAATGAATAAAATGACACATTCCTACGATTATAAAATTAAACTAGTATTTAAAACGATAGTATTAAAAATTCCAATTTATTGAATGCATTTCTTTGGCTCTGGTCTCCAATAGTCTTTTACAATGCTTAAACTTGTGCTTTTAAAACTAGAGTTGTAGTAGTATGAACTCCGCGAATCAGAACATAATTCAGAGTGAAAAGGAAAAATCCTCAATAATCATCCAGATTTGAGTTTTCTATTCTAACCTACAACTTTAAATCCTTTACACAATATTGCCTTCAAGAATTCGTGAATTGCAGAGAAGATTAGAAATACCATGTAATAGACAATCTGAAACGATAATTTCACTATTGATTTATGAACAAAACAGAGGAACAAAGATAAAAATACCAAATGCACACTGTTCATCTCATAAAAGAAATAGTAACAGTTTATTCCTTCTCATGAAGATGATTTCACGAGTATGGAAGTGCAACTTCTTGAAATTCTTTATGAAAATTCCTAAATAATGTTTTAATTTTTCTATTGAGAAAAATGTGAAAGTATAGTAGTGCGAGATTTCTGGCATTTCTTCATAAAATTCAAGACCTTTATTTGATACAATAAGTAAGCTTAAATAGTAGAAAATAATTGAATCTATTGTGTAGAGTGTTGAGGGCATTTAAACATATCCCTTCAACAACGCTTAAAGGAAAACAATTTTTGGTGGAAATTTTTAATGTGATTTGTTGTCTTCATTAGCTTTGTTTGCTCCATTGGATTATCTGGATGCTTGTCTATCTATTTGAACTAAATTGTTGCTTGTCAGCACAACTATCCTCTTTTGTCATGAACCTGAACAAGAAAAACATGAATTGATAAGCCATAAATAAATGAAACTGATAATCGAGTTTTATTTGAAACAAATCATTTTTGTAGGAAATCAGGAAAAACATAGAGTTGCAATAAATTCCAAATACGACCATCATGGAGAGGAATTCGGAGTGATGCCTATGATAAGACAAGTCAAACTTTACTATTTTAACATAAACCACAATCGCTTTTAGACCAGGGTAGAAATCAGATTAATCACAATCGTTTTAAAGGCTAGAGTATTCTTAAACAAAATCAAAAGGGGAATTTCTTAAAACATATCGAATGTGATGTTACAAATCGTGCCTTTTTAAAACTTGCGATTGTGAAGTGCAAGATGACATCATGTTGACATGGCGGATGACGTGGAGGATGATGTCACAGGTGATGTGGATCTAACATCACTGCTGACGTGGTTGATGACATGGCAGAATGGGTCTTATCACAAAATCGTAATCGACATAAGATAGGAGACAGTTAGAAATGATCCTTTGGTATTTATGATTGTCGCAGACATGGGGGAATTTATGAATTGACATGTAATTTTTATCAAGTCCGGGGCTTATCGCAAATCCCCATCGCAATTGGCGTGAGGCATCATATCGCAATTGCAATCAGTGGTGCAGAAGGATTAAGACTATGATTCTTGCAATTGCGTGGACATGGGGGATTTATAAACTCGAATGAATAATCTCGGCGGGTCCGGTTATACCGCATATCACAATCGGGAAAGGGAAGAGTGCTTAGCCTTTGGAACTTTTATGATAGCCTGTGAATGCAATATTTTTTGGGTTGGAATGTATTTTCCCTTCGGGTCTAGGCTTTATTGCATATCTCAATTGACTAAGGTAGGAGGCATGGACTTATATAATAGTGGACCTTGCGATTTCGATGGATGCAAGGTTCTTTTTAGAAGCAGTTAATAACCCACTTGGGTCTGGTCTTTCACTTATGTTTATTTATTACGGAATATGCAATGTGGGATAGCGGTGGGTCAGAGTTTGTAAAGAGTTAAACGTTTGGGAAAAAACTTTGATTTATTTTGTTATTTAATTAAATAACCCATAATATTTAAAACTTAAGCCTAAGTATATTTTGGGTCTTGGAGGCTATTTAATTTAGTTTTTTGGGATAATCAAGGTTTAATACTTGGGTTTTAATTAAAAAGCGTAAATATTAAATTTTGATTATAAGATTTTATTAACAATTTTTATGTTGATTTTTTCTATTTTCTCTATTTTTTGTTTGTTTTAGAAAAATCAAAGGCTTTTTTAAAATTAAAGGGTCTCTATTTTAATATAATAAAATTCATAAGAAATTTATAAAATAGGAAAATGGGGGGTTGTTGAATAGCACAAAAATTGGTGATTCACTTGAAGAATCAATTATCTCTGATGAATGAAAGTGAAATTGCTTTAAAAATTCAGTAAAAACAATTTAAGGAGTGAAAACTACTTTCCGAAATATTTAGATTAAAAAAAATACTCTGGCTATAGAACTCATTAAATTGCGATTTCTTTTAAAGACCTTATGTGAATGAAAAACTCCTATTTACTTATATCGGTCATTAATCAATTGTAAAAAATAAAGCAGGGGGCCTTTTATGACTTAGCTTATAATGTACTCATTTATCACAGGTAGAGCCATTTCTGCCAGCAGGCGTTCATAGCCTCGCAAGGTTACCTTTTTAACAACAATAATCTAGTATCCCATCCATTTAATTGTGCAATAATTAGAGGTAATGTTTTTTTTTTTAATTATTATCTATTTATTAATCTTTTTATGCTAAAAAGCCATTGTCCTGGTTTGATGGCCAGATAATGACAATTCCATTCATCAGTAATAATCTGAATGAACAAGTTGGCTCGTGATGAGACCCCTTGTCTTACAGTTAAAATTGTAAGCCATTACATTGATTTGGTGATCAACGTGGTAATGTCAGTCTAATTGGTTCCCTACGAACATGGTAAGCAGGCTCGTGATGAGACCTCTTATCTTTTTAGATTTTTAATATTTTAGAATCACACTCTAAAAAATCTATTTTTAATGGATGGGGATAATCGTTGACTCAAGAGTTTTTGATGACAAATCCGAATTGAAAGTGTTTAGTCGTAAGATGGTCTTTACATTTTAAGAATAACTTTTTTGACTGAAACTAGAGTAAAAGGATATCATTTTTTAAGTTTTTTAAAGATTTCACAACCTAATGGAAAAATTTCAGAGTTAAGAATTTCTATCTAATTTTCAATTTTCATATACACTTCTTGCAAAATTCCTATTTTCAAATTGAAAAATCATAAAATGGCTTTCAAGAGATGTTGATGAAGGGCATTATCTAAAAGAAAAAATAAACGTGGCATGATAACTGAATTCTCAAGATATAACCATTCACAAGTATGATGATAAAATCACTCAAAGCCAAATCTAAAAGGAATACTTTACAAAAAAATTTATGCAAATTTGTTAACAAAAGAGGAAAAAGATATTGAAGAAAACATTCATTCTTATGTCAAAATATAGATAAATTGAATTTGCAAAGCTAAAAGCATCTAGTAATAATTCAGTTTCAATGAGGAAACTTTCTATTTATTTATCTCTCCTTTTTTCTTTGTTTATTTTTTAAATCGAAGCTTCGAAAAAAACATTTTAACCATTTTCTAATCAGAGTAATTCTTTTGAAGAAAAATATTAAGGTTTAGAACTTCCCTATTTTGGACGATTCGATGAAAATCATTACTGCTTCTTTAAGCTTGCAATTTGATCTGGTGAAGGTGTGAAAATGCTTGTGAAGAGATGCAAAAGAGAGTTACAAATCAACAAAAAATAAGAAAGAAAAACTAAACCTAAAAAGTGAAGAAGTGAATGTAAGTGAGTATAAGAGACTTACCATTGAAGAATTTCATTTAATACTATTGGAAAGATATGACTTTCTCCAATGCAAGGCGATTAACTCAAAATCATTATTTATTGAATTTAAGCTAAACTAATCTACTCCTAATTCTAACTTAATGAAGGAAACATGACTATTTATAATAATACTTCTAATGTAACCATTCTCTTATTTTATTACCTACCTGTATGTACAAGTCAAATGTTAGGAACAAGATAATGAAAACAATCAAAATGAAACAAAATTTATTATTTACATCTAATGTAAAATTATGTACAAAAATAAGTTTATTTATAATTAACATGTTAGTAAACCATAATTTTTGGAAAGCATACTCTAAAACAATTATTAATGGGATGATAAAAGAATGGATGTATATTTGTTAGAGAATGAAAATTTTTCAAAGGAGATGATGGCAAAGCATGTTGTGAAGGAAAATCACTCTCAAGATTTAAATTTGACTGGTGATGAAATTATTGGAATGAATTTCTGAATGTCAAATTAAATTGGAAACGAAATAGTTTTTGATATTCAGGATTATGAGAAACCAATTCATCATGTTCACTTAATAAATCTCAATGATATTCAATATTGAAATATTTAACATCCTTGCAAAAAGAAAAAAGAAAAGAAAAGGATGGAAAAAAAATTAAATTGTTATGAAAGCTAAATTACAAAATAATTTTACAAGGCAATTCTAGAACCTATCGTGGATTTCAGTCAATGAATTTCGCTAAAAGGACATTCCCTGAAAAATTTAAAAATATGAATTTTTAAAAGTGAATTAGAATGAAATACATTAGAAAATCGCATGATTAACTCATCAAAATTCTTAAAACTAAGTTTGTGTGTAGGAGACAAAATTAAAGCATGTGAATCTTCATGAAATAAATCAATTTTCAAAATTGGTGTAGTTTGTACAAGATGTGATTTTTTGTCATCATTATCATGATAATCATCATAAATTACCTTCTTCTGATGAAAATAAAATGACTGGTATGAAATTAAAGGATTGTCATTCAAACGATTGCTAGATGTAGAATTTTTAGCACAGGAACTAAGAAAATTATCAACTAAAAGATTAGTGTGATCATCATTAACTATACTCTGATTTGAGAAGACATCAGGATAAAAAAAATAATGCATTCCAGAATATAATGACAGTTAAAATGAATCTTTTTTATAGTTTGTCATATTATAATTTGGGTTAAAGGAAATTATTTCAATCATAGTTACATGTTTTGAATTTTCTAAAGTTGCCTTCAGAGAAGATAAACTGATTTGTTCATTTTTGAAGTCTTGTAGATTGGATTTTATTGGACCTACTAATTGATCAGATGGGTTATTAAAATTTGTTTCAATTGCATCTTCAAAAAGAAAATGAGAATTGATTTTTCTCTAAAGAAGAACGTTGTGATTCAGTTATAGTTTCAGGTTTGGGTTCCATAAAATCGTTTGCTGATTGAATACTAGTTAATGAATTAGACGTGTCTTCGTATTTATTGGTTGATTCATTATTTTTAGTATGGGAAGAAACAATAGAAGTGAAACGTTCAATTAAATATTCAGTTGAAGGAAAATCATCTAAATGAAATCTATAACAAAATGACCAAAATCTATTATAAAAATCATCTAAAGATTCATTATCATACATGTAAATATTATCTAATTCTAAACAAAAACTATTGTAACTGTAATTTTGATGTGCTTTGACAAATACTTGGAAAAAATGTTTCCATGAATGAATCGACTTCTCGAGAAGCACCAAGAACCATTTGTGGATTCGTCCTATGAATGTGAGAGTGAAAAGCTCGAAGATCTTATTATAAATGATTCCATTAAAATATTTACATCTATTAACTAAACCAACCATATTATTTAATGCAGAAATATTACTCTCACCATCAAAATTTAACTGTGACAAGGACTCAATCTACTTCTTGGGCATTCCTCGTGTAGGCTTAGGTGAACTGAATCCATGACAAAGTGTAGGAATGTATATGGGAGACATTATTAGTTAAAAAATGATATAACAAAATTTAAACAAATAACTAATTCATGGCCCTCCTTCTAGTGCAAAAAATGTCGAGGCCTCAAAAATTGCTGCAAAAACACTCGGAAACCCACCCGGTCTAGACCTTAAAGAAGTTCCTTTTCTATTTGGAATAATGGTTGTGATTGATTTAACTAGGTCCAATTACCTTCTGCCAACCAAGTTGTTTCTGTGGAACAACCAAACCAATCTAAAGTTTTTCCAAAAAATAGGACTTCTAGAAATGTATAATTCATCTAAATGCAAAATAATTCTAAAATCCGAGAAAAAGGAACTGAATCCTAATCCTATCTCAATTAGGGAGATATAGATCTAACCCAATCCATAGCAAGATATTTAATTGATTTGGGATTTAAATATGTTTGGCTTATAATGAATATCAAGCTAACGAAATAGTTCAATTAACTAACATTATGAATACTAAAACATATTCTGTTTAGAGACCCGTTAACTGAAATAATCAACCAATAAAATTTAATAAGTAGTTCAAAAAATGATATTGATTTTTTAAATCTATAATTCAAATTATTAAACAATAATATGAGGAAATAGTTCACATAATATCATTATTTGTTAAATCGGTACTAGAAGAAACATTTATGAGTAAATAGTTACTCAGAAATTAGAATTCAATGCATAAGAGAATAGATAAATAATAACATATGAATGAAACAAATTACTCATACTGACAATAGTGCACAAATATGAATAAAATGACACATTCGTGTGATTATAAAATTAAACTAGTATTTAAAACAATAGTATTAAAAAGACCAATTTATTGAATGCATTTCTTTGGCTCTCGTCTCCAACAACCTTTTACAATGCTTGAACTTGTGCTTTTAAAACTAGAGTTGTAATAGTACGAACTCTGCCCATCAAAACATAATTCAAAGTGCAAAAGAAAAATTCTCAATAATCCTTTAGATCTGATTTTTCTCTTCTAACCTACAACTCTAAATCCTTTATACAAAATTTCCTTCAAGAATTTGTTAATTGTAGAGAAGAGTAGAAATACCATGTAATAAGCAATCTAAAAAGATAATTTCACTATTTATTTATGAACAAAACAAAGGCACAAAGATAGAAACACCAGATGCACGTTGTTCAACTCATAAAAGAAATAGCAACAGAGTATTCCTTCTCATGAAGATGATTTCAGGAGTATAGAAGTGCAACTTCTTGAAATTCTTTATGAAGATTCATAAACATTGTTCCAGTCAGTCTATTGAGAAAAATGTGAAAGTACAATAGTGCAAGATTTCTGGCATTTCTTCAATTCAGGACCTTTATTTTATAGAACAAGTAATCTTAAATAACATAAAACAACTGCATCTATTGTGGAGAGCGTTGAGGGCATTTAAACAAATCCCTTCAACAACGCTTAAATGGAAACAATTTTTGGTGGAAATTTTTGAATGTGATTTGTCGTATTCATCAGCTCTATCTATTCCATCGGATTATCTGGATGCTTGTCTATATGTTTGAGTTGAACTGCTGCTTGTCAGCACAACTATCCTCTTCTGTCATGAAACTGAAAAAGAAAAACAGGAATCGATAAGATGGAAATAAATGAAACTAATAAGCGAGTTTTATTTGAAACAAATCACTTTTGCAGGAAATCAGGAAAAACATAGAGTTGCAATAAATTCTGAATACAACCATAATGGAGAGGAATGCAGATTGATGTTTGTGATAATACAAGTCAGACTTTACTGTTTTAACGTAAATCACAATCACTTTTAGACTAGGGTAGAACTCAGAATAATCACAATTGTTTTAGAGCCCAGAGTATTCTTAAACAAAATAAAAACGGGGCTTTCTTAAAACATAATGCAATCAACATTTGGAAAGGTGGATGTGATTTTATAAACCATGACTTTTTAAAACTTGCGATTATGAAGTGTGGGATGATGTCATGGTGACATGGTAGATGATGTGGAGGATGACCTCACACGTGATGTGAATCTGATGTCACTGCTGACGTGACTAATGACATGGCGGAATGGGTCTTATCGCAAAATCATAATCGGCATAACGCAGGAGGAAGGTAGTAATGATACTTTGGTATTTGTTATAGTCGTGGACGTGGGGGAATTTATCAATTGACATGTAATTTTTATTAGGTCCGAGGCTTATCACAAAGCACAATCACAATCAGCATGAGGCATCATATCGCATTGGTGGTGCGAAAGGATTAAGACTGTGATTCTTGCGATTGTGCGGACGCGAGGAATTTATGAACTAGAGTGAATAATCCTGGCGAGTTCGGCTATATCGCATATGGAAATTGGGAAAGGGAAGAGTACTTGGCCTTTGGAACTTTTGTGATAGCCTGCAAATGCAGGATTTTATGTGTTGACATGTATTTTCCCTTCGGGTCTAGGCTTTATCGCATATCACAATCGTCCAAGGTAGGAGGCATGAACTTATATAATAGCGGATCTTGCGATTCTGATGGACGCGAGGTTTTTTTCAAAAGCAGTTAATAAATCATTCAGGTCGAGTTTTTACCTTATGTTTATTGATTATGGGATATGTGATGTGAGATAGTGGTGAGTCGGAGTTTATAAAGAGTTAAACGTTTGGGAAAATTCTCTGATTTATTTTGTTATTTAATTAAATAACCCATAATTTTTAATACTTAAGCCTAAGTATAGTTTGGGTCTCGGGGGCTATTTAATTTGGTTTTTTGGGATAATAAAGGTTTAATACTTGGGTTTTAATTAAAAATCCTAAGTCTTAAACTTTGATTATAAGATTTTATTAACATTTTTATGTTGATTTTTTCAATTTTTTGTTTGTTTTAGAAAAATCAAAGGATTTTTTAAAATTAAAGGGTCCCTATTCTAATATAATAAATTTCAGAAGAAATTTATAAAATATAGAAATGAGGGGGTTTTGAATAGCACAATAGGTGGCAAGCTCTTCTTCTTCCACACCTAATGATGTTGAATTACAAATTCTTGATGCTAATGATGTTGGCTCATCACATGCCTTTGTCACACCTAGTTTTAAGAACCATACTACTGGTATTGGATCTCAATTACTAAGAAAATTGGGATGTACCGAAGGAGGCATTAGGAAGAATAGAAAATGAATGGTTGTTCCTATTACCCCTATAATGTAGACATCTATAGTAGGTCTTGGATACGATCCTATTGCTGCAACATCACCTATATCCAATTGTGAAGTGCTTGAAGCATTAGGGAAATTTTGAGGTCTAAAATGGTCCTCCTAAGGAAATTATAAAATAATAGTGGAAATAATAAAATACAATTATATTACATCATCAAATCTTAGAGAGAAAAAAGACAAAACTATTTTTTCAACTCATATTTTCAACTTATCTCCCTATGTGTTTACTCAAATTTCAAGAGGAAGCACTTGTTGGATGCATAATTTGATTCATCATCCATGGAATACCCATGTTGCATACTTTCAATGGACCCTGCTACACAAAAAATAAGAAATACATGAAAAACGTGATTGCAATCATGTTTTTTCATGTATTTCTCATTCTTCGTGTAGTAGGCTCTATCGAAAGTATGCAACGTGGGTACTCCTTGGATGAAGAATTATATTTCATTTACGTTTTTTCATGTATTTCTCATTTTTCTTGTAGTAGGGTCTATCGAAAGTATGCAATGTGGGTACTCCTTGGATGGGGAATTATATTTTTCTTCCAATAAGTACTCCCGCTCGAAATTTGAGTAAAACCTTAGGGAGGTAAGTTGAAAATACGGTTGAAAAAGTAGTTTTTATTATTTTTTAATATTTTTACCTTTTTAATCCAAAAATGGTGAATCATTCCCCATGGTTGACATCATCATCTTGAATCCTATTGGTTCTTATAAAGTTTATTTTGGTTGTACATTTTTCTTAGGAGACCCATTTCAGACCTCAAAATTCCCCTAATGAAATTGCTCTTGTTAATTGTGATGAACATATTGATGACATGGTTGCTAATGTCATTCCAAATGAGAATGTTGTGGCACCCAAATTTGAGTCTAAAAAAAAACAAAAACTAATCCATATTCACATCCTCATCAGAAGAAATTACCCAAGCATTAGCATTATTAGTAAATTAGTAGTCCAACATTCAAATCATTATAGAAGAGACATGAAAGAATGAATTGTGGCCTAGTGTCAACCATCAGGATCGAATGTGGATGGATCGATGAATGGTCATGGCATCATTTGAATCAATGTTTGAATAATTCATATCATTGTGTTGCATCAGTTGTTCGTTATTGATTTCCACTATTCTTTTAGTTATGCTTCAGGGGGGAATTTGCTGACAATGAAGACTATTGATTCTTTCTCCTTCTATAATTGTGTTTTAGGGTCACAAGTTATATGGTGACATATATTGTTATGGTGATTGTGTTAAGACAACTTTAGGAGTGCTTTTGTACGATATTTTCCATACTCACAAGACTCATTGTTTGTTTATTGGTTGATGGTGTTGCTTATGTTTGAAGCCTTTGTCTCAGTTCTTTATTGGCACCTAGTTTCTTTGAAGATTTTTTTGGAGAAGTTAATAGTGTTTTCCACTTGTGTCGCTCTGCAACAATCCTAGTTTAGAGATCAACCGACCTCATTGAGTTTTCATGGCTCTCAGCTTCAAAATTCTCATACTTTAGCATTTTATACTTTTTATTGGAAAATGCCTATGTTCTTGCCATTTAGTGTATCTTTATGGGATCTACAGTTTTAGTTCCATGATAATTTGAAAATTGACATATTTCTCTCTTTTTTTGGGGGGTAGAGGGGGCATGGGGGGGAGGGTGGTTTCGTATGATTTTTTCTCTCTTTCTTCGCTTATGAGAGCTTTACATGGGTACCTATTAAGCCTTGTTCCCGAGACCCATTATTTTCTTTTTTTTTTTCTTTAGTTGCTCCTATGTTTCGCTTGAGGAGGGTGTTGGAGTTTGTCTTTTCCAATGCCTCATTTCCATATGAGCTAAATACGGTGATTTGTAAGCTCACATAGGGACTTGCATCTATGCAGTTGTCGTAGCTATCCTTAACTGACACTGGGCCTCCTCCATTGTTATATAATGGAGGCCTTCTATGTACGGTTACGCAACAATGTGAGTAATAAAATACTCTTGTAAGTATTGTATTCCTATATCAAAGATTTTAAGAATATATGTAAGATTGAAATATATATATATATAATATATATATAGATATATATATATATATATATAATATATATATTATATATATATATTATATATATATATATATATATATATATATATATAAATTTTATATTAATTTGTAAGTGTGAATCTTTTAATGTAGTTTATGGATATCAGTGGTCGCTACATCCATGAAAACTATCTAGGAAAATCCAATTGAAAATATCACTTCCCATCGGCTCATTAGCATAGCCTAAACCCTAGAGAATGAAGGAGAATTGATTGTGTGACCTCCCATTAGCAAGGAAGTTTAACGGCAGGGACTCAACCAGTTGACCTTAACCCTTGGGGCTAAATTTTGTAAAAGTGATTAGAATTACATGTTTTGATTTATTGGTATTGTTTCAGATCAATGTTATTATTCCAAAACATATATTAAAATATATATTATTAAACTTGTGCTTATATAATTTTATTGTAAAATTTTAAGATATACAATTTGTTTAAATGTTTTTCTTCTATTTTTTTTTTTTTTTTTTTAAATTTGGAAACATAATATCTAACCATGAACTATTATAAGTAGTTTTAAAAAATATATAAAAGAAAGTAAAACACATTAAAAAAACACTAAAATATATCTACCCTAGTTGTAAACGTATTAATAACCAATTTTTTGGGTCATTGTCATTAGAAAGAGTATTTTTATGCAAGAAAGGGAGAAGCCAGCATTCAAATCCAATCTGATAGATCTCATAAACCATCTAAACTCTTGTAATGAAAGCATTGCACTAGGTCTAAAGTCACCTACAATGTTTATGGAAGAATTATTGGACTTCATGTTTCTGATACAATGTCACTAGTTACATTTATGATGATATTTAGTTACTTGTGATAACTCTTTGATAATTATGCCCCCCATCAACATCTAACCAACTAAAGAGGTGGATCACATGAGGAGTCTTCTATTAGGCACTATAGACTATTTGGTTGGGAGTTCATTTCTAATTTCTTTGATGCAATTCCCTTTGAAGTTAGAAAGTAGATAAGAAATCTGAAATCCAAAGAGTTCATAGATCACAAGTATTTTTCTGATTTTGAGGTTAGTACTAGTAGTACTAAATGGGTGCCCAATATTGGAAACCTCTGGAAGAGGAGGTTATACTTCATGAAATCCATATACACACACAGGAAGATGGAGACACTTTTTGAACATGTTATCCGAGACAAATAGGTTGATAGCTACAAGCTCTTTATGGGTCAAGAGGACTTGAAACATATTTACAAGGACTTCTGTTATGATATGGATGATATTTTGGTTCACTTGAGTAAGATTGAATGCTACATTCTCACCAATTTAATATAGATTCATGTTCTCCAGACCAACCAATGATTATCTTAGATGACTAAGTCTCTCTCAATCTCTCATTTTGGTTCTTGGGTTTTTCACACATGGTTGCTCCTCTACTTTGGTTATCTCTTTTGGGTTTTGGCAATGGTGAGTAGGCCAGTAGGAACTACCTGAAATGTTCTCTCTATGTTCTGTCTTCATTTTGTATGGCAGTGGTTGCGTCACAATGGAATCTTTTGGCTAGTTTTTGTGATGTTACTTTGTTATGGTGACTTTTGTACTGCGCTTTTTTCATTCTGGTCTTCAGACCAAGATAGTATTGGGTGAAGCACACTAATCATATTTACTTTGGTTTTTCAGATATAAATGAAAATTTTGATCAAATTTTGCATACAGACAAAAAAATATTTAAATAGTTACATACATAACCTTAAATATTTATTATACGAATGTCAAGAATTACATTTATGATGATAGTTAGTTACTTAACCTTAAATATTTAAGATTACTTGGATAAAATTGTAAGATGCAATGTTCTACTAATGGCCTAGTCACCATTAGCTCAATCTTTTAAACTTTAACTGAGCTATACTTTCATGGGAGAACACTATTGTATTGGTAAATTCCTAATGTTGAAGTCCTTACTTCTTTTAAGTATAACATTGTAATTTGAACCTGTTATTCAACAAAAGCATAACTCCTACCCGCATGTGGTAGTAGTGGGATATTAATAATACCCACCCAATAACTTACGAAATTTGTTAAGTACCTCCAAAATGTAAATCATGCCTACGAGACCTTTCATTTCTTAGCACCAACATCATCTCTTTGTGAGGATAGACATTTTAATTTTTTCATATAAAACGATGAGTTCGATATTTATAATTGCATACCTATGTTTTGAATAAATGACCTAATTTATTGTTACTAAGGTAAAGTGATCATGTACCTTTTATTATAATTTTTCAATTTATTATTTAATTCATCATTTGCTAAAAGTGATATAGAGTAAATGGCTACACTAAGTAAGGGTACACTCATTATTCCATAATATAATGTTACACTCAACATAACATAATATATTATAGAGATTCTCATGTCCAACTACTTATGTCCAAAGGAATACCAACTACTTTTGTGTGCAATTTGAAGATCTATGTTTCCACTAGGGTCTTGTGCATGCCTTAAGGATGGATGATTAAGTTGAATGACATAGAATATCTATGCTTCCAATAAATTCTTGTGCTTGACATGTGGATGGATCAACTTTTAGAAGTGACTAATAAGTTTTCAAATTTTATTGGTCGAATCACATAGAGTTTTAATTTTGGTGTAACATTTATAAATTTTAATATTAGTTCTCCTCAGTATTAATGATAAGGTTGTGCAATCATGAATCATAACATGTTTCTTCTTACATAAGAGTGCTCCATCAATATTGAGGAGGCTTATCAAATATTGAAATCAACGCTAATATCTCATTCATAGTTCCATTCCTTTACGCAACCAACTAATGTGGTCATGGGTATAATTATAATATAATAACATTAAAGTTGAGCGTTTTTATTATATGCTTCATAATGAGATTGTTCTTTATCTAATCGTTTATGAATGTGGTTATGGGTGCAGTGAACTATCCAAATTGAAAATTTGTATGGCCTGTTATTTATTATTATATATATATATATATATATGACAATTTTCTATCTGATAAAATTATTTGTGCTTAGCTAAGAGCTTGTTTTTTTTTAATATAAGGAAACAAGTTGTCTGCATGTTACCACTTGTTTCCTAACACAAACACCTACCAGTTAGTGGGAAAATCCCTTAACCCCATAAGATGTGGTTTGTGGAAAGAAATAAAATATAGGGTTGTCACCTATTCCCAACTCTCTTCATTTAAGCTATCTCATAGGTTAGCTAAGGGGGGTGTACGCTAAATGGAAAACTAAGTTAGAATGTTTCTAGGGGATGTAAAGTTTGTATTACTTGATATTGTGAGAAAACAAAATGATAAATATAATATGAAATGAACATCAATAACCATCAACACATAAGATAATGATTAACATATATAAAACCAGTTTCTTCAAATATTGCTTTAAAAATATATCATACTTGCTCAAAATGAAATGAAGTGTTTCAAATTGAAACAAAAGTAACCTTGTCAAACAAGAAAAATATGTTAGCAAGATATGATACCAATACAAGGTATAAAATATTCTTTAATAAAATTCTTTCAAAGTCATATAATCACTGACAAATTCAAAGCATGTATGGAAGCAATATGGAATGACTTGTAAAGGAAACATTTTAAACTTAACTTGCAAAAGTGAACCAAATGATACTTACCTAAATAACCAAATTTAAACATTACATCAATGACAAGTACATGAAATAATTTGCAAGTAAAATAGTAATATGTTTTAGCATGAAGTGCACCTAAACTAAAATTTGATGCAATTATCTTTGTTACTTTTCAAAAAATGCGTAGTCTAGATGTGCCCTTTCTTCCCACTGTTTTGAAACAAGTCTCTTATGTGAGTTGTGGAAGTAGCCCAAGAGAAACAAAACAAAATATATATTAATTATACCTTCTTTGGATTACCTAACACATCCGATGCCTCTAGAGCTACATAGAGTGTGTCTCTAACAATTGAAAAGGCACCGTGTTAACCATATAAGACGGTCTATGTCCCTGAAGTTGATGAAAGAAACAAATCCCTAAGAAATGTCTTTAAACCAAGATTATGTTCAGAGATAAATTAAGTTAAGATGAAACCATATTAAAATTCTAATATGGCATGCAAGTAAGTTTTCCAAATTGATATTTTCAATGCTTTCAATATAATGGAAATAATGCTCAAAGTAAATTGCAATTACAAACCCAATTGGAAAAGGAAATTAGCTTGCACATGAATTAGATAATATTACTAAATACTTTTGTTCAAGTAAATGGAAATATGTTCAACAAAAAAACAACTTGGATAGTTTCTCAAGATAATTCAAGATACATAAGTTTCATGAATATATAAGATTGGAGTTGCTAAAAAAATTGCTTTGAAAAATGATAAACCAATAATCAACTATAGCAATGAAATGAAGCTCCGAATTTATGTGCTTACAAAATGAGAAAATACCTTAAAATAAATGAGAATGTAAATAATGATCCTATTGTGAGGCGAACATGAAGAAAATAGTTACACTAACTAAATCAACTTGTCTACCTGAAGTGAGATGTCTTGCATAAAATAAAATAAATTTCTTCCAAAAGTAATATTAAAAATTGTACTTGAAAGATAAACCTGAAATGGAGAAGCATTAGAATGAAAATATGTATAAAAATAAAATTTAGAAAATTAGATTTTGAAGGTGAGGTTATGTTAATTTTAAGGAATTTAAGATAAAAACTAAGAAAATAAGTTCAAGATCAAACCGCCCACATGTTCCTCCTTTTAAAAAAGGAGAAAATGATGCCTTGGGTGAAAACCCAAGCTCCCAAAAGAAAAAATAAGTTTTTGTTAGATGTTACAAGGTGAGAAACCTTCAAGAGTTCTCAAGTAAAACTTCAAGAGGAATCTTTACAATGCATGAAGCTTATGAAGCTCTAGATATCCTTCTTGAAACTAAAAATTAGAAAATGAGGAAAGTACAATGAGAAAATTCTCAAGATGAAGAAGTTAAGTGTCTATTGATGTATCAAAGCTTGGCCTCCAAAGGTAAATTAAATGTTTTTCAAGAAAATGAGCCAATCCTCCTCAAATGCCCATGGCCTTGCGAATTTGCACCCCTCCTCTTTGTCCATGACCTCCTCAAAAAATCATCTTTGAAAGGGGTTGAGAGGTCCTACAAGAAAAATGTTATAGTTTATGTGATTTAACACTCTACCTATGGGCTGCAATATCAAGAAACAAATTAGTGCAACTAAATAAAATACAACAAATATGCAAGAAACCAAATCAAGTGATAGGATTGGACCCCATCACTTGTTTCATCTTATGAAAATATCTGAAGTAGCTAGATTAAAACAAATGAAGCCCTGCTTCAAGAGATTTAATTTTCAAATTAATTGCATGTATAGAAGTTGTGCAAAAATGAATCCTTCCAAGACACTTTTCATAAGATGAACTAAGTGAATCCAAATAACAAATGAGAGTTCCTTTGAAGGTGCTCTAAGAGTGGGTTGGTCTCCCAAAGACTTCCCCTCATGCTTGTTCCAACAAAATTTCTTCTACAATACTCGAATCAAATATTAGTCCATATAGATTTAGATAAGAAAACAATGAATTAAAACTCCTAGAAATTTCAAATTCTAGAGCATACTTTCAAATCAAATTCTAATATAAGATAGATTTTCAATATAAAGTTTACAAGAATATATGGAAATAAAATGATTCAAATCATATTAACGATTATACCAATAACTCACAATGCACCATGCTCCAAAGGAAGAACACCCATGAATGGACCCCAAAAGTCTTTTTGTTAAAGCTCTTGAAAAATATACAAAGTAGCAGTTCTTATGCAAGAAAAATAAGTAGTAAAACATGATATATAAGTAATAGCACAAAGCTCATGTTATATAGAATATTGGGAGCCAATCCCAAGGAAAATGGTGGCAATCCCCAAGCAATTGGGTGACAATCCCAAAGCACCTTCATGCAAATTCGAATTTTCCAAGTGACACCAAGAATCCCTCAAGAAAAATGGAATTCCATGATGAAATAACAAGTGTATATGGGTGATAACTAATGTGGGGACAATATCTCATAAAAATATCTGTCAAATATTTTATGAAATCCTTCTAAATGTGCATTAGCTCCACAAATTTGAATTTCTCAGTAAAATTGTTTTGCATTTATGATGAAAGGTGAAAAATAATCCTCAAACTTGTCCTTTGACATGTGATAATTTCAAAGTCGTTTCCATATCATTTTGTCACATTCAGCAATTTATTTCACTCCATTTAATTTTTTCATGGTTTAATTTATTGCCAGATTTCCCACTAAACTTAGGAAAAGTGGGTTTTGAGGGTCTATAAAACATTTTTAACCCCTCAAAGTGTGTCATAGTATAAATATGAGGATTAGAGTTTTAATTTTTATTACTCATACCCCATAAAAATTATCTAGACATCACTTACTACATTTCATATACAAATTGTATTCCAAATTTCGCCCTGCGGGAATTTAAAAAAATAAAAAACGACCCCCTAGACCGAATCAAATTCCATGAAATTTTGTGTGATATATTATGGTAATATAGAATTACCCTAGACACTAGGAAACACCCAAGGCCTCACCATCAAGTTGTACTCTATCTTTTGGTTTATGATTGGAGGAGAAAACCTAATTAATAATTGAGTCCTCATAAAGAGATTATAATTAACAAAGTGAAAAAACACCTCCCAAAGTAATACTTAATTGGTGACAAGGTCCCAAGCCACACGAGCCTATTAAATGACTTGACTCCTCATTTTAGTATCACTTTTACATTATCCCCACAAGGATTGTGGAATCTGAGTACAACATAAAATGATAAGAAAGAGAAGTAGAGTTGAAAAACTCTAGTGGTATGATAACGATGATGGTATAAGAAACCTTTGGCACATCCTTGGCCATGGAGTCTTCAAAAAGTATTTAGTTTCCACTCCAATGGTTAACATTTGTCTCCACATGGGGATGCATGCTAGATAGGAAGTGATAGTATGCAAGAACCTGGAACCTACATCCACCAACAAAAGACATATATCAACAACATCAATTCAAATTATCATCATCTGAAATCAAGTACAAAATGGAAGAAATGTAAATTTATTCTAAGAGCATAAATGAAAATTTATGAAATGAAATGAAACTACTTAACCAAAATGACAAATTATAGGTTTGGAAATACAATACAAGATATGCCCCATGGCATCAGATGTCTTTAGTGAAATCCATCTCGAGAACCTGCCTACTCACAGGCAGATCCATAGGTTCTTTCTTCGATGTACCCTGTCCAATTTTGACTACCTTGGAACTTTGACTTGCCCCAATGTTAACATGTTTGTGGGAAATAGATATACCAAGCCTCTTCATTTTCCCTTTTCGACTATTGATTTGTTGAGGCTTGACCTTGCTAAAAAATGGTGATTCAATTTTTCTGTCTTTTTTTTTTGCTTTTTTCTTTTCTTGTTGGTTAGTTGTGATGTTGATGATGCTGAAATTATTGTCAATCCTACTGCCTTGTTTTGAGAATGCTCTGATGGAAAATTCAAAGTACCAAGCTTTTAGTGTTATGCCTAAATTCTTCATTTTGAATCTTCTCTTTAAGGGGGGAATGGTCAACATTGCATCACTTGGTCACTTATATGACCCATAGATAATATCATTGTTGGGTTTCCTTGGATCCTCAACATGATATATTCACTCTAATTCCCAATCAAGCTTGAAAAAGGTATTATCAGGCATGGGGATGGTGGAATATGATAATTCAATTTGAAGTCTAGCACCTAAATCTGATGCCCATTTTCTTGATAGAAGCATTCCCCATGCATCAGGCACATCTATTACACTAATATACCTAGTCATTATTATATCTGGGTATGCAACTAGGAAAATCTATAAATATTTAATTATACTACACACTTCAATCCTTTTGGAATCCATTGAACATATGTTGTCATAGGGCTTAGATACCCTTAAGTCCAGTTGCTCCATGACTTTCTTGGTCATCACATTTAATGAAGCCCCTGAGTCCAACATGCATTTGTGTCAAAGATGATCGTTAACTATCAAAGAGATAAAAAATGGTTGATGATCTTCGTTTCCCACATAATGTTCATAATTTTCAATATAATTTCTTTGTCTTTCTATTCATCGTTAGGATTTTCTTCCCATTTAAGTAACTCCAATGGAACTTAGTAAATTTTACTTTTGAGATGGTATCTTTAAAAGCTCTATCACTAGGATAGAAACCTTTGCATTATTCACCCAATTTCCCAAGTCAAAATTTAATTTTGAAGGAGGAGAAAAATTTATGTGATTTTTTTTTTTGAATATCCCTTCTCTGATAAGTCATCCTTTTGTGTTTTTCCATAGCAAGAAATTGTCCATATGTAGTCTTTTCCCCAAAAAACTTAGTGACTTTGTCAAAATTTGCAATCATATTGTCAACCCCAAGATTATTAGGCATATGGTCAATCTCTTGATTTATTTTAATGGTGTATACTTGATCATCTATGGAGAACATATTGATTTAACCACTTGTTCCTACATGTTCATTTCTCAATACGATACGTTCCATAATGCTCTTTACATATGGGCATGTTGCCTTTTCATGAAAATCATTACATGGCCTACAAAAGGGGGGGAATCTGATCTATAATGTTGTTGGCCTCTAATGGATTTGGAGACATATAATATTATGGATCGACCTTATTATTTTGTCATATATCATTTTTCCTAGGTTGGAATCTTTGCACTTGTGATATTTCCATGGCCACCATCCTATTTTGCATGGCCTGAATTTCTTTAGTGTGATTTTCTTCCATGCTCTCGATTAATTGGGTTAAATCCTTGATGGGATCCTTATAAAATTCCTTTTATTCACCTTTCCATTTATGTTCATGAGATTTTGATAGCTCTCTATTAAAACCAAGAATTTAAGACTTTCTCAATCCCCTTCTATCCCTTTCTATCTTCAAGGCTCTAGTTTGAGCTACACCCAAATTTGCAGGCTTTTTCCTTCTCAACTCATAGGAAGTGTCCACCAAAAACATCTAAATATGAACACAAAAGAAACTTTTCAAGAGGCTTAACAATAACATTTTTTTTTTTTTACCAAATCATTGAATCGCTTATTGAATTGCTCCATGCTTTCATTTTCATTCTTCTTCGTAAAGCTAATAGCATTGATCAGGTGACTATTCTGTTTTTTCTACCCAAATGTTTCCATGAAAGCAATAATGATATCTTGTAAAGAGTCATAAGAGTTATCAGGTTTCTTAGTGAACCAATAAAGAGCATCCTCTTCTAAAGAGAGGACACAATTTTTCATCTTTACATCCTCATGGTTAGCAGCGTTACCCCACTCGACAATGAAAGAATTGAAATTTTGAACATGTGATGTAGCACTAATGGCATTGTTACTGTGAAAGGAAAGAAACTTTTCAATAGCTTTATTAGGGATATCGTGAGGGTAGCCATTTATGTTAGCAAAATTACAAGGAGAAAAAAGATCATTCATGATGTTTGGCTCTACCTGATCTTGAAAGAGAAAATAGATATCAAAAATAGCCTCTTTCACAAGATTAGCAAGATGTCTACTATGAGAGTCTTTGTAACCTCTCCCTAAAAACCTTTTCAGGATCTAGAGTGGGTGTTGGGCGCGGGATCCCCCAAGAGACTTTTGGGGCTTAGAGCCCAGATTTTGGTCAAAGATTGTAATTCGTATGTAAATACTATACATTTTGTGGGCGCAAAGTGCATAGTTTGTAAAAGAGTCATAGGGTTGTTCGCCCTTAGTTTTGTTATTGTAATGTCGGTCCATGGACCATGGGATTGTATAAATAGAGTGAAGCTCTAAGTAGTTAAGAGAAAACAAAATTGATCAGGAGAAGGATGAAGAGTTTAGTCATATATGCGGAGCAAAGTCTAGTTTTGGGTCATAGAGTAGGAGAAGGCTCTACAACTGATGTGCAGAGGTGTAGTAGTCCACAACTAAGTGCAGGGACCCCTGCAGCTGAGTGCGCAGGGCGAGTCGAGTTTGTAATAGTTGGAAGTATTAATAAAGAAAGTTACATATCAATTCTGTGTATTTATTTCATGTTTTATGCATCTGTTATCTTGGATATGAAATTCACTTCTAATACCTATATGATGCACAAATGTGTATAACTGTATTGATTAAGTGAATGCAAGATAAACTATCTATTTATGCAAATTTAACTAAGATATGTTAAGAAGATAAGTAAGATACACGGTGTAGTTTGGAGAAATAGTGCAGTTTGCTGCCCTAGCAGTGAGAAAGCATCTCAAACCCTAGTTAGGATTGCGTGAAAGACGATGATGATAGATCGTGAAGGTATTGAAGGTTGGAACAAGTGCACGAAGAAAACTACGCGAAGATAGATCTAGTTGGACAAAGTCGACATCACAAACATCTCAAGGGTGCAAAAACTTGGTTCCAGCATCCCCCCCATATTGCCTCGGGTGAGACTTCAGTCCGTGCTCCACGGGTTGATGCCAAAAGTGATAGTAGTATAGGGATTTGTTTGGCTAAATAACTCTGAACCTGGGTCAGGCCCCCATAAGCCAACAAATGGTTCCATTGCCAAGACTAGAATATGCATACAGATGTCTAATGTCATATCATTGGAATCCCACTAAGAAGGGAATTGAAGGCTAGTTGGACAGAAGAATTCACAAGTTCGCAGCACAGGAGAAGAGGAATCCGTGACTATCAAAAGAAGAGTGGTTGGACTGCTATATGTACAGCGAGATCCACAAAATCTTCTTCACGTCCTTCCCTACTAAGCTATATGAGTGGATCGTGAAGCTAGAAGATAGCCAAGGAAGGTGGAAACTTGACGATCCTATTGTGTGGACCCCAGAGTTAGTGCGAAGGTTTGAAGCATTAGAGGATAAGATCACATGTGTCGTTGATCATTGGCTCAATCATATTATAGGAGGATTCATTACTGATTTCACTGTTGACACCTCAGTTTGCTATAGTGAGGCAGAGCGATGCTTTCTCAAAGGACCACAAGGTAAGTATGTAAAGTTTTTGAATACTCGGATTAAAATTCTATTTTATGAGAAGAGGGTTATGCAGTTACCTTGATGTTTGAGGCTACGAGAAGTGGAAAATATTACAAGAACGAAGGAAATAAGGGACTAGAAAATAGCCCCTTGATTTCACCTCCGTGAGGGGATGACGAAGAGCTCACGAAGGCCTCAACGCGAAGTGTGATCCATATGATAAGGTAAAGAATTCCACGAACACCACCTCCACCCACACCGCCACCATCACCTCCATCTTCACCCGTACCACCTCCACCACCACTGTGGTTCAATATGGCAAGCACAATGAAGTTGCTTGTGTTCAAATGTTTGGGAAATGAGGATTCAGACCAATTGTGGTTCGTGGTAAGGGTTGTATGGGAAGTTCAAGGAGTTACAGCTGACAATATAAAGAAAGCAACACTAGTTAGTGCCCTGCAGGACCGCGCGCTAACCTGGTATATTAAGCACTCCAATGATAATCCAAATGTGAGAATCGCAGATATCCAAGTAGTTCTAAATAGAGAATTTAGCAGGCTGAAGTCTGAAGCACATTCAATCATTGGATTCAAAGAGATTATGATGCTACCAGGTGAGATTCCTTGGGAGTTGGGTCAGAGGCTGAAATGTATGATTTGCGAAGCTAATATGAATCTGACGGATGGACAACATGGCGAGTAGTTTGTAGCTTCTTTAACGCCACATTTAAGGAGTGCACTATCGTAGTAGAGGCTAATGACTCAGGCAGAGGCCTTAGAGATCGTGATGAGGCTGCATGAGACCCCAATGCAGGATCCCAACTTGGGAGTTCAGCAGATCCATGCGCAGCTAAAGAATTTATGCCTTGAGATGCAGAGTCTGAAACAGGACAGAACAACTCGACCAGAAGTGCGCAAAGAGGTATGGTGCATAAAATACAAGGGTTAGGGTCATGACAAGGACCAATTCCCATTTTTCACAAATTACCTTGCAGGAGGAGGACTGATGCCCTTAAGACCGGAAGCACAAATAGGACCTAGTGTGGCACTTACTTTGTGGTGCACGATTTGTCAAATAGTAGGAAAACATGCCACGGACAATTGTCACTTGTTACAGAAGTGCATGCAAAAGTCGCAACAATTTTTCTGCAACTTTTGTAGGTCAGTGAGACACAATGAGTGCACTTATAGAAGCTATGAGTTAATGATGGACAAAACTCCCACCTACAGAGTTTAGGCGGAAATGAGGCCCCTTGACCAAAATGCAAGAATGGCATGGAATAGATTTCAGAGGCACAGATGAGGCTGAGGTGGAGGAGGACCTGGAAGAGGTCGCGGACAGTTGATATGCTACAATTGCAAAGGGACATGACATTATGCCCGTGATTAAACGAAACCAAAACGCCCGTCATGTTTGTATTGCACCTTGTTTGATCATGAGACAGAAGAATTTCCTACACTAATAGCTAGGATACACGACAAAGGAGCTCTACCACCTCCCCCAACTTAGAACCTATAGATGATGAGGTCTAAGCCGCGCGAGGAAGATCTCAATGTGAACATTGTGCTCTGAAGTGGAATCACGACGGGAGATGAATAAGGCAAACAAACTGAAGATAGTACTTGGGTTCGTAAAGCTATGTCAAAAGAAGTAGAGTTTGATTTGTAACGCACTCGGGAAACCTTCATGGAAGCCAAGAAGAGCTTCATTGATGCCTCCACTTCAGGAAGCAAAGATAAATCAGAGTTGGAGATGAACTCATCTATGCTCACAACATTCTCGGAAACATGTATGAAGCTATTGTGTGACATTAAGACAGTGAAAGGGTTACAGGAACTCATTAACAGATGCGTTGGGACTGCGCGTATTCAGGAAGATCGGAAAACATAAGACAAGAAAGAGAAGAGAGATGAGACTAACCACACAGATCAGAGAATATGAGATGGATCAAGTCATCCTGTATTTAGGATCGGATGCGAATGTTCTATCGAAACATACATGGGAGTGAATGGGGTGACCTGCACTGTAATGATCTCCAATTCAGCTAAGGATGGCGAACCAGTAGAAAATAATACCCATGGGGCGATTGTAGGAAATAACTGTGGATATTGAGGGAGCGAGTGCGCTGGCAGACTTTGAAGTGATAGATATTTTTTATGACAACAATCCCTACCCCGCAGCCTTAGGAATTGATTGGGCCATTGACATGAACAGGGTGATCAATCTAAAAAAGAAAAAAATGATTTTTGAAAAGAAGTCACTATGCGTAATTATACCCCTGGACCTCGCTGAAGGATTGCGTTATAAGGAGCCAGTGCGTGACTATGAAAGTGATGATGATTTGGATTGCATCTATAAGAGACCAGCACAAAACTAGGACTGGGTGAATCCCACCGTAGATGGGCGGATTGTATGGAAGCACAAAATCTCCTATACTTCGGATTCGGATGAGGAAACTGAGCGATGGCAGAATCAGCTACATGAGGTAACTACACTGAATTGTAATATGATGACAAGGTCGCTGCACTGTGTATTGAAAGAAGTAAGAGACCTGCCTACTTATGATGGTCTAAGTGAGGTATAGACCTTCTTGAATAAATTTGAAAGGGATGTGTCAGAAAAGCAACGCTTCCAGGCCTTGGACTGGGTACGCCGCACTACGCCCGCAAGACGGTGGGGTATGCATAAAGGAAGCATTGACAACTGGTGCGAATGTAGAGGAATGATGCACACATGATTTGGAAAGCCTAGGGTGCGATTGAAAGATAAGTACAATGGGCAGGATGATCCACGTGTGCATCTGGCCAAGTGGATACAGGCCTATCGAGAAAAGCCACAACCTAAGTGGGTGCACCTGTTCTATCATACCTGGATGTTATACCGATGAACTGGTATATAGAAATAGAGCTCCACCATGGGACAGGTGAATGTGATGTTCTGCATGAAAGGTTTGTTATGACCTTCAGTTTTGAGGATGGGTGGGATGGTATTGATGAAGCGTTACAATAGGTAAAAGAAACCATTTTTAGGATACCACAGGAGCCGATAGAATTGATTCAGCCTAAATGGGCTACTTAGTTGAGTTGCGCACTGGAATGTTATAATGTAACTACTGAAGAAGAAGATGAAGATCCGTAGAAAATTAACATTCCAGAGATGGAAGCGCACCGCGAGTTTCAGGGACCACAAATTGAGAACCCTGACATAATCGCACCGGTGCAGACTAAACAGGTGAATATTGGTATGGAGGAGGAACTTAAATTTGTGAAGATTGGAGACCGTTGGGATGACATGATGGTGGATAAGGTCGCTGAATTACTCTACGAATATCAAGACTTATTCGCAACCAAGTTTACAGATTTGAAGGGAATAATCAGAGATTTAGGGGTAATGAAGATCACATTAAAACTTGATGTGAAGCCAGTTAAGCAGAGGCCATATCGCTAAATCTAAAACACAGGGAGAAGGTCCACGTAGAACTAGATAATATGCTCGCGATAAGCATCATTGAGCCTATGGAGGAATCTGATTGGGTAAGCCTGATGGTGGTACAAGAGAAGAATCAAAAGGACGAAATAAGAATATGTGTGGATCTCAGAAAACTGAATGACGCATGTGTACATGATCCATTACCAACTCTGTTCACGGATGAGGTGTTGGACAATGTAGGTGGTCAGGAAGCATATTCTTTCACTGATGGGTTCTTAGGGTACCATCAGATCAAAATTGTGTTGAAGGATAGGAGCAAGACAACCTTAGTGACTAAGTGAGGTTGCTTTCAATATAGTTTCATGCCGTTTTGATTGAAGAATGCCCCTGCTATCTTTTCGCGCGTGGTTGTTGCGGCATTCAGGGAATATATTCATAAGTTATTGGAAGTCTATTTTGATGAATGGACTATATTTGGGCTAGTTAGGTGCCATGTAGCAAACCTACACTTGATGCTGGATACATGCCGAAGATACCAAATCACGCTCAACCTCAGGAAGTGTTTGTTCCTCATTGATTTTGGGAACCTGTTGGGTGTTGTGGTTTGTAAACAAGGGATGATGGTTGACCCCATGAAAATCATAGTGATTATAAATTTGGAAGCACCGCGGAGTGCGAAACAACTTCTTTCTACTCTGGGACATACAGGGTACTACACGAAGTTCATCAAAGGCTATGCCCAGATCACTGCGCCGATGAAAATATGTTGAAAAAGGATGTCACATTCTGCTGGAATGATGACTGTAAGAAAAGCCTCGATGTATTGAAAGAAAATATGGTTACTACACTGATTCTAGTCTTCCCAAACTGGAAGAAAGAGTTTCATGTCCATGTTCATGCATCGTGTATAGCGCTGGGGGCAATACTAACACATGATAGTTGAGAAGGCTTGGATCACCCTATCGCATTCGCGAGTCACATATTATCTAAAGCAGAAAAGAACTATTCCACCACTGAGTGTGAGGGACTATCTATGGTGTATGCACTCCAGAAGTATGAACACTAGTTGTTAGGAGGACATTGTAAGATGTATATAGATCATTTCGCACTGAAGTACTTGGTTAATAAGACTGTGTTAGGTGGCACATATGCAGATGGCTTTTATTGTTCCAAGAATATGATTTTGAAGTTGTTGTGAACCCTGGACAATTGAACGCGGGACCAGATCACCTGTCGCACATTGAGACATGGGAGGAACCTTCTAGTCTAGAGGAAGGATTACCCGACACACAACTCTTTGCTGTGCGGGTAGCGGATGGACATTTTGACAATATAATTCACTTTCTAACAATTGGAACTATGCCGAAAGAATATTTTGTCCAACAGAAGAAGGAATTAGTGGTCTGTGCGGCCGATTTCTCTGTCATTGTTGGGCATCTATACAAGATGGGGAATGATGAAATACTGCGAAGGTATGTGCTTGAATTTGAATGAAGCAGCATCCTTGTAGATGCTCATGGGGGTGCCGCAGGAGGACATTATGCGAGAAGACCAACCGCGTAGAATATTATACACACTGGGTTGTGGTGGCCAACCCTTAATCAGGATTCAAAATCACATTCAAAGCATTCAATGTATGTCAAAGAGCAGGTAAGCCATCGCGGAGGGACAAAATGCCTTTGAACCCACAAATGATGTTGCAACCTTTTGAAAAGTGGGCAATAGATTTGTAGGACCTATAAAACCTCAAGGAAAAACATGCACGAGGTATATTATCACTGTAATAGAGTACCTGACTCATTGGGAAGAAACGCAGCCAGTGAACGATTGCACAGCTGCAACTACCACAAAGTTTATGTTTGAACACGTACTGGTGCAATTTGGATATCTGAAGATCTTAATGAGCAATCACGATACACACTTCCTAAACGAAACAATCAACGCGCTAACCAAAGACTTTCAGTTGTATCATCAGAAGATCACACCATATCACCCACAAGCTAACGGGATAGTAGACGCATTCAACAAAGTACTGGAGACCGTGCTGACCAAAGTATGCAACGCACAACGAAGTGATTGGGACCTGTGCGTACCCGTAGTATTATGGGCTTATAGGAAAACATGCAAGAAGATGATGGGATAGCCACCTTTTAGGCTTGTCTATGGAGTGGAAGCTGTAATGCCTATGGAATACTGTTGGAAATAATATTGAGAGGGGGGGGGTGAAATAGTATTATGAGATCAATATAAATTTTCTCTTTCCATATCAAGATTCATATGTGATGCAACAAGTATATATCCACTAAACATATGATTCAGTTAGTTGATCTCTAATGAGTGCATCAGAACATTATTAACCATATGAGCAGTAAACTAGAGCAGTAAAATAGAATAGATCAGCACACACAAGAAGCACACATGAACACCATGATGTAAGGTGGAAACCCAATGTGGGTGAAAACCACCTGCTGCAAGTCGTCTCAATCTTCTTTAATAAGAAATACCTTTTACAATAGTTCCATACTAGTGCAAACTTATACTAGTACACAGGCTTCTATCTGCAGAAGGCTACAACCTTCTCTTGTTCTCCAGACTCTCCTGGAAGGGAGCTACAACCCCCTTTGCGCAGGCTGCTACCTGCTAAAATGCTCCAACCTTTACTTGTTTTCCAGTTGCTACTAGAAGGGATCTACCACCCTCTTGGCTCTTGTACTAGCTGATGTACTAGTACGTAGGTGCCGACCTACCGAAGGCTACAACCTTGTCTTTCTTCCTCCAGGTACCACGTTTCATCAATTTTCAGACTAGATACACTGAAGCACAACATCATAATCTGAAAGGCCATGTTTCATCCAATTTTCATACTAGACCCATTAATATCATTGAAGCTCATAATCAATCAATACTAGCATCATCAATCTTTGAATTACCTAATACTGAATCAATACTTTCACCAAAGCCATCCCGCATACAGATCTGCAAATATTTCTTTATAACTTTGCAGCTATTCCATACATCAGACATACCCAGATCATACCATTCATAAAACATACGTCAATAATTCAGATCTAGTCTATCAAATCAGATAATGATAAACATTCCAATCCTTAAGATCCCGATCCATCAAGTATCAAATAGATCTGCAATCAACCAACTTCCTTGTGCATAAACTAAATTAATACTTTCTCAGCACACAACAACTAGATATCAAATCAGAACCTTGAACACCGTAGTAATAGATCAGCTAAAACATATTTCAAGTAAAGTCCACAACTTCACCAACAGAAACCTGCGTACAGATCTATAAATTCATTCTTTCAAACATTCAGATATTATTTAAGCCAAATTATCAGATTTATAGATGAAGCATGCGCCACATATCACAGATCAAAATCATATAGAGATACCACTATTCCAGCCTTAAGATTTTGACCCATCAATAGAACTTATCCTTCTCCTTGCACTCAGGTTCCTTCTTTATTCAGATCCAGATCTGCACCAGAACCCAATCACAGTATTCCATATCTAGCGCTTTATCAGATATTCAATAATTCAGAAAATGCCTTGCCAAATGATCTCCTTCCTCTTTTATAGCCTTAGGCCTTTCACAATACCACGGACCAAAAACCATAACAATTCAATACCATGGACCCAATACTTGGGATCAATTCTTTTGGATGCAATACCACAGACCAAAACCATAGGATCAAAAATTGTCAGACTAATACCATGAACTAACCATAAGATTTCCCATGTGTGTGTGCTTTTCTCTGCATCAAAGTGCGTGAAATTTTCTCTACATGAAAGGAACTTTTCTCTGCATGAAAGTGCGTGAACGTTTCTTTGCATGAAAGTGCGTGAACTTTTCTGCACTATAATTTATCATTTGAGATGAGTGGGTTGCCATCAAGTACAACATATGTATCATAATGCCAAAAATCTCCCCCTTTGGACTTGATCGCAACAACAACCAATCACTCTCCCCCTGTGACATCAAGGGCAAGGGGGAGAGCTACCATACTCCTACTGAGTACATGCAGAAAACTCTGAACGAGCTCCCCCTTTGTATATGCTCTGTGCTGAAATGTTGTTTGCAAAAAGATGTTCTACAAGAAATAACATGACTCCGTTCATCATAAGGGATCTTCCTATCATCAAAGACTCATACATACATCCATCTCCCAACCCCGTGGGGATATACAATATTGACTCATCCACCCAACCAAGTGGGGATACACCAGATACCAAATGTTTGTACATGACTGAAATATTACATCAACCTTCCCATGCATAGTGGGGGTACAAATTACATCATATGACCAGAAGGGATTCATCAAATGACTACAATAGATAGAGAGAAACTATTACATCATGAGACTTGATATGACATTTATAACAGAGACCCAACATCTAAATAAGATCATGATAGTCATCAGCAACTATCATAAACAATGTATGATTTGCTCCATAATCATCTGACAATAACATCCATATCAACAACAAAGTATGTCTGCATCAACTCATCCTTTTGAATATAATTCTACATATGACATACATAATCATTCACATTATATCATATGTGAAGAACATCATAGCTATCTCGACAACATCGAGATCTCCATGATCCAAGTACCATCACATGGGAACGTCTGCATCAATCAATATATGTAAGTATAAACCTATCATCATATAGTTAAGAATTCATCATCATCATGTCTCCAACAATGCTACTTTGAGAAATCATTCATGTATCCAACACTATGTATCTTGAGCTCAAGCCTTCTTGATATCATTCAACAACAATAATTCTTATCCACATGAACGCCAAGAACTATAGGAATCCTACATCATAACTGTATTATATGATCTTTATGAGTGACTCATCATCAATTAATGAAGACAAGCTTTGTACTTTTCCTTATCCTTATAAAGATCACCATGTAAGCACTATATCAGAGAATCAACCACATATCTGATCTGATCATCAACTATGTAACCCCAAATATCATATGAGATTTTGTCATGGACAAATCATAATCATATCATAGAAAGATGTATCCTAAGCATCACCACCAAGGACCACTAACCATAATGCCAACAATGCATTATTAAAAGTATCTGCTCCCCCTGAACCTATGCCATCTGTTTACTGTCAAATCTGATCACGCATATATCGACAAGAAGTATCAAGACATCATCATCATCAAGTTAGGATCAAGACATTTCCACACATCATTAACAGATTGTAACCATTATCAAACATGTCAAATAATGGACTGAATCATATCAGACCCTCTTTCCCGAGCCTGTCCCTACTGCTTTTCCTCAAACAATCATATACGCGATTGTGCAATGACCAACTCGCGTATATACGTGACTTTCTTTTATGAAACTTGCGTATGAAATTCAGGATACTGAAGTTTCACACTTTCAGCTCCTTCTGAGTCTGTTCTGCCTGTACATTGTGCTGTGCCACATTTTTCTGACTGTACTTCCTTTTTCTTCCATATCTTCAAGCATGATGATGTTTTCTCCTTTTGGTATGGTGCCCGTACCTTGTTCCTACATTCCTTTGCTATATGTCCAAGCTTGTTGCATGCATAACATCTTACATGTTTCATATTCCTTCTGTAGCAATCAATAGCTTTGTGACCGAACATATTGCAAGAAAAACAATATCCATTAAAGTACCTGGACCATGATGATTTATTGAATCATTCTTCTTCTGCATCTGGCTGCAACATGTCCAAGATTATGGCATACATAACATTCAACATTATTCATCGGAGGAGTAAAAGATTTTCTTTCAAGAATTTCTCTCCTTGGCTGTTGATGGGGTCGACTTTTCATCTCCTTGTTGAGCATTTCAGATTTTACATTAGAGTTCCTTGTCTTATTTTCTAAACTAGATTCACCTTCAATAGATTGATGAAAACCAAGACTAGTTTTGATAGCAGGATACCTTTGACTACTAAGAATATAATCCAAAATCTTAGTACTATCTTGAAACCGTAAGAGCTTATCCTTTTCTTCTAATTTATCATTTAGAATATTTACCTCAACCTAAAGTTGCTCCTCCCTTTCACGATGCTGCTTCTTCATGTTTTCTTCAACTTTTCCTTCTTCTTCCAACTGATGTCTTAGTTCAAGAACTTCGTTTTCTTGTTTTTCAAGAGCTTGGAGTAGTTATTTATTCTGATTCTTTGATTCTTCAAGATATTCCTTTAGCGAGAGGATCGTAGCTTCAATCCTTTCATAGTAACTAGATCTATCTCTGAGTTTCTTGATTGTTGTGCTCCTTTCATTGACTTCACTTCTTTAAGATGTCACTTCATCTTTCAACTTTTGGCATTGATTTTCCTTGTCCTTGAATAACTTCCTTACCTTATTTCCTTCCTCTAGTTGAGCTTTTAGTTTGGTAGCGTCTTCTTTGAAGGCACATTCCCTTTTTTTTAATAGATCTTGTTGATCTCTAATTTTGTCTGTAAGTCTTTTAAATTCTGCCTCTATTTGATATCTTTCTTGCTCACCCATCAGAGCAAATTCAGTTATTTCACCATCACTTTCATCATATTTAGATGGATAGATATATCTGGAGGATAACAAATTCATACTTGATAGTTCATCTTCATTCTGAAGTGATTCTGAATCTGAAGTGCTTCTTCCACATAATCCCCAATCGATTCTCTCACTGTCATAGTTCTTCTGAGATGTCTTCTTCTTCTTAGGTGCTTTCTTCTTAAGTTTCTTTCCCATTGTTCCATGGATCTCCTTCAAGCGATCAAGCTTCTACGAAAGGACTTGCTCTGATACCAATTGTTGGAAAGAATATTGAGAGGGTGGGGTGAATCGGTATTATGAGATCAATATAACTTTTCTCTTTCCATATTAAGATTCATATGTGATGCAACAAGTATATATCCAGTAATCATATGATTGAGTTAGTTGATCTCTAATGAGTGCATCAGAACATTATTAACCATATGAGCAGTAAACCAGAGCAGTAAAATAGAACATATCATCACACACAAGAAGCACACATGAACACCATGATGTAAGGTGGAAACCCAATGTGGGTGAAAACCACCTACTACAGGTCGTCTCAATCTTCTTTAATAAGAAATACCTTTTCAATAGTTCTGTACTGGTGCAGACTTATACCAGTACACAGGCTTCTACCTGCAGAAGGCTACAACCTTCTCTCATTCTCCAGAATCTCTTGGAAGAGAGCTACAACCCCCTTTGCGCAGGCTTCTACCTGCTGAAATGCTCCAACCTTTACTTGTTTTCCAGCTGCTACTAGAAGGGAGCTACCACCCCCTTGGCTCTTGTACTAGCTGATGTACTAGTACGTAGGTGCTGACCTACCTCAGCACACAGAAACTAGATATCAAATCAGAACCTTGAACACCGCAGTAATAGATAAAAATAGCTAAAATATATTTCAAGTAAAGTCTGCAACTTCACCAACAGAAACCTGTGTACGGATCTATAAATTCATTCTTTCAAACCATTCAAATATTAGTTAACCAATATTATCATATTTATAGATTAAGCGTGCGCCACATATCATAGATCAAAATCATATAGAGATACCACTATTCCAGCCTTAAGATTTTGACCCATCAAAAGAACTTATCCTTCTCCTTGCGCTCAAGTTCCTTCTTTATTCAGATCCAGGTCTACACCATAACCCAATCACAGTATTCTAGATCTAGCACTTTATCAGATATTCAATAATTCAGAAGATGCCTTAGCAAATGATCTCCTTCATCTTTTATAGCCTTAGGCCTTTCACAATACCACAGACCAAAAACCATAACAATTCAATACCATGGACCCAATACTTGGGATTAATTCTTTTAGATGCAATACCATGGACCAAAACCATAGGATCAAAAACTGTCGGACTAATACTATGAACCAACCATCATATTTCCCATGTGCGTATGCTTTTCTCTGCATGAAAGTGTGTGAAATTTTCTCTGCACGAAAGTGCGTGAACGTTTCTCTGCATGAAAGTGTGTGAACTTTCTATACGTGAAAGGAACTTTTCTCTGCATGAAAGTGCGTGAACTTTTCTGCACTATAATTTATCATTTGAGATGAGTGTGTTGCCATCAAGTACAACATATGTATCATAATGTGAACAAATACATCATGCCTAGTTTGCGCATAGTAGCGCTCATAAGTATAACATATTGCGGAGCCCTGGAGGAGAGGCTTGCGTAGTTGGAGGAGCTTGAGGAAGAATGAATTTTGGTTGGATTTCACCAGCAAGTCCAAAAGCAACGCGAAAAGGCTTGGCATGATTGACATATTAAGTTTTTCACCTTCAAGGTGAATTATTTGGTGTTGTTGTATGATAGTAAGTTCGATAAATTCCCAAGGAAGCTCAGAATGCATTGGCTAGGACCGTATGTTACTAAGGAGATCACAGATGGTGGCGTGGTGTAGTTGGTAAATTTAAATGGAGAACTCTTCCTAGGAAAAGTTAATGGCAGTCATTTGAAGACATACACAGGGGGCTTGGCCATCTGACTAGCTAACAGAACCATAGTCTTAGCGCTCCAGGTAGCTGAAAGGAGGCACGGGACGATAAACTACTCTTCCTGAGGATTGCATGATGCCAGGACTACGCACAATAGCGAACTGTCCTAGGGTACACGATAGCGCATGGGTAGCTGCACTGTCACACGAGTCAGCTAGAAAGTGTCAGTTACAATCATTATTCATGATGTGATGCTTGATTTGAGACCAAATGGAGAGGGCAATAGGCATTTAAGGAAAACTTTATGGGCTAGATTCTTGAAAATCTACCTCCAATCAAGCATTAATGAACTAAATGTGGGGGGAATGGTCAAATTCAAATTCAAAAGGCGTTATAAATTACAAAGGGCTGTCTAGAAAACAACACTTGGAAATTTGAGGATTGAGTTGTTGCGCGCACAGACACTAATGAACCTAGACTTGTTCGATCTTCTAAAGGCGAACTCATTGCTTGAGGAATTACCCAAGACATTGAGAGACTTGTGGAATCACACTATGGAATCACTTGAATAAGCCATGGATACTGGAGTAATGACCGCTAAGGAAGTTGCATAGGCCATTATGGAAGTGGAAGCCCTACAAAGTGCTCGAATAGTTGCAGAAATCCCTAAATCGTTGTGCACACTGAGACCTAAGAAAGACAAGTACGCCATGGTATCGGTGCACGTATCACTTAGAAATCCGCTAAGGACTAGGCTCACCATGGAAAAAAAAGGGAAGGCTATCACTTTGGATGCCAATGAGGAGGAATAATTCGAAGAAATCTTGGTAGAGGAGGAGGATGTAGAAATGGAGGTTGACACTCAAGGTGCGGACCCTCTTACCAGGCTACCCGCATATGTTCCTCCAAGGAAGGGTAAAGAAAAGGTGCCCAAAGATATAGATGAGAGAAAGAGCTCTCTGTAGACTTCGCTACTCCTTGATGACATTATTTTTTAAGGAGTGAACTTGGGACGAGTGCCCATGTTGAAGTTTAAGGATTTGGATCTCGCGGACCATGAGAAGTTCTCACATATCGCGACCATGCAGCTCATGCGCCGGAAGAAAGACGCACTAGCCGAAATCATAAAATTGGAGCCACATAAATGGCTGGGAGGAGTTGAGAAAGTAGGGTTGCTAAACCTACTCTGGGTGCCACATTACCATCGTGCCCTAGTGACCATTTTTGTCATCATGGAATTGCTCTGCCTGGGTCATGATGGGTGCTTGTGGCTGGAGGAGCCTATCCCCATCACAAACCATTTTATTCACAGAATTACCTGGAACTCATGCAATGGGGAGGACCCAGCAAACATCTCAGCAGGAAAGAGTGATGATTTGGCCATCGCGGAGGCCATGAAGAAGAAGTTTAAGCTAGAGAAGAAGAAGAGAGGGTATGCCATTTCCAACGTCAACAAACCTGCGATTAAAGTTGCGACGCAGATATTGGCAGGGAAGGTTATGTGGAAGTGCCGCGCAGATGAGGTGCCTACATCGGTGGTTGCACTACTTATGCGGAGAGTTCCTTGAGAACTGTCACAAGGCATAGGAGTAGGGAAAAACTTTTCACTAAGTGTGGCTTTTGTTGTCGATAGTACTAGTGGCATGGGAATTGCCTGAAGATAGCCAGTTCCCGATGATCACACTGGACCTTCCGGAGGCAGCGAAGTACACTTCACTGTGGGAAACCAGTGATGCACAAAGGATAAGGGACAACACAATATTCTGGGTGCTCATGGAGATGAACATCAGAATGGGGATTAATCGCAAGCCACAGTTATCGCCCAAGGTCTATAACAGTCTCCTGAGCTTCACATAGTTCAAGGAAGATTTCCACCATGTTTACATCAAGGTGTGGAAGGACCCCGCAAAGATGTGGCACGAGCTACCCTATTTGGCGATAGATGACATCATATTCACAGTCCTTGAGTCATGGTTGTCGAAGTGGCATACTCTAGTCAGCTCTTCGATGGAAGCAGAGAAGTCTGTTGAGTATTGGAAAAAGGAAGAGGTGAAATTGCGGATGGCATAGTTGGCAGAAAAGTGCAGAAATGAAGTGGCAGCAGCTAACGCCTAGGCAGCACGTGACACTGCGAAGTTGGTCGAAGAGTAGAAAAAGGCAGTAGAGGAAGAGCACGAAGGATGGAAGTTGCCTTCGCCCGAGTTGGAGACAGATACAAAGCAAGGTGGTGCAGACCTGTAGACAATGTCCACCCAGCTGAAACGTCTGCACCCAAGAGAGTAGGTAGGGCCACGGTCGAAGGCTTCAAGGAATTCATTCGACCCGATCACCCTCATTGAGGGGGATCTACATGACATTGGCGAGATAGTGAGGGACGTGACTGGAAAGGCCCTCCAACAGTTTGAGGAGGAAAACCGGATGGTGTTGGGGGCTCTCCGGGCATAGATACAAGAATTGTAGGTGCGCACTCCACAAGCTAGCACTGTGTCAACGTGCCTCGCAGTAGGCAAGTCCGCGGCCGAGGAAATACTGCACGCTTGGATGACAAACACCATATTGCTGCCAGATGGAGCACTCGTTATAGAAAATGAGTCTTACAGGCCTATGGTCAGCAGGTTGAAGGGAATCAGGTTAAATTTGGCTGTGCTCTCTCGAGAGATGCTCTATGTTTTTTAGGATGGAATCACTGCAGAACTACGAGCCATGGAGGGTTGCACGCTCAAAGTAATTAGCAAGTGACGCATAAACATTGAATAACTAGCCTGCAACGTGACAAGGTAGTGGCACAGAACAAACAAATCATGCATGTGGTGGCGGAAGCCTGCCATATGGTCCCGGAGTTGGCCATCCAAGCAGAAGAACCAGTGGAATCACGCGTCTGGAAATTAGCAGTAGGGGTTCGCGAGCAAAGGAATAAATGGCCAGGGTTGAGATGGAGCTGAACCTTCAGATAGTTGACCAACAATTGAAGGTGCAGCCTTCAACTCAGTCGGAGGTTAAGGAACAATGCGCCAGCATGATTACAACAACAATAGTGGAGGTCAATAGTGCAGTGACAGACTGCAAAAAGTTGTTTGAGTAGTTGTTCGAGGTTCTCACTATCCTACAGGAGGACCCAAACACACAACGCCTAGAGATAGAGGCACACGAGCTACAACATAAATATGATGAAGTAAAAGGTACTGCGTAGACAGTTGCCCTTACATAGAGGCTCGCAAGGATGCTGTAGGCAAAAGCACTCAAGGAATATGTAGATGTTGCTAGACATAAGGAAGCAGTTTTGAAGGCGCACTTACAGCCGTGGATTGATGAGGTGTATATCATTACAGCCTCCATTGAAGCAAAGCTCGCACAACTGCAAGCAACACAGGAAAAGGTTTAGGACAACAGTTCAACCACAAAGGTCTTCAAACGGAGTGTCGAGGAAGTACAGCAGGCAGCCGCGTAGTGTACTACCAATCTTGCACTAATTCAGGTAGAATTGGGAGGTCTTTACGCAAAGATCTCCACATCGATAGAGTGACTTGAGGACAAGTCATGATATTTGTGTTGGGGACCTATTGGGCATGGGATCCCCCAGGGACGTTTTGGGGCTTAGAGGCCATATTTTGGTCAAAGATTGTAATTTCGATGTAAGGACTCTGCATTTTGTGGGCGCGGAGCACGTAGTTTGTAAAAGAGTCATAAGGTTGTCCATCCTTAGTTTTTTTATTCTAATGTCGGCTGTAGAAATCTACCCATGGTCTGCGGATCATGGGATTGTATAAATAGAGTGAGGCTCTAAGTAGTTAAGAGAAAATAAAATTGATCAGGAGAAGGATGAAGAGTTGAGTCATATATGTGGAGTAAAGTCTAGTTTTGGGTCATAGAGCAGGAGAAGGCTCTGCAGTTGAGTGCGCAGATGCCTAGTATGCTGCAGAGGCCTAGTATTCCGCAACTGAGTGCGTGGACCCCTGCAGCTGAGTGCGCTGGGAGAGTTGAGTCTGTAACAGTTGGATGTATTAATCAAGAGAAGTTTCATATCAATTACATGTATTTATTTCCTATTTTATGCATCTGTTATCTTAGGTAAGAAATTCACTTCTAATACTTATATGATGTTGTTGGCTACTTGGGGCCTAACCCAGGTTTAGCAGTGAGTTTAGCCAAGCAAATCCAGGTACTACCGACCCTTTCGACAACAGTCCATGGAGCACGGATTGAGGTCTCACCCGAGGTAGTATGGGAGGGTGTTGGAACCAGGTTTCTGTACCCTAGGGATGTCCTGATGTGGGAGATCGATGCCGAATCCACTCTTTGCACTTACTAGCTTACGCATACCCGAAGGCTTCTTGTGTTCTATGGATCCGTGCAGCCTCAACCGCAGTGCAACCAATATTAATTACCCAGTTCTTCCTCATTTATGGTTTGTTCATTAATTACTAAGAAGATTGTCAATTATAAGCATTCATATAAGTTCACGCACATAAATAAACATGTATTATCAACACATAATCATTCAATTACAGATCTATGAACTAGATGCACAATATATCAAACCAACTGATCTTTATTAATAATGCTTTCAAGTTGGATCCCATACAGACTCAACTCTTTCCTACACACTCAGCTGGAGGGGTCTGCGCACTCAGCTGCGGACTCTACTAGGCCTCTTCTCACTTAGCTACAGAGCCTCCACCCTTTACTACAACCCAATACACTTCAGATTCGGTGTTATATTCTAACCATGCCTTCGCATCTATCTATTACTTCTTAAACTATTCAGACTGACTTTTACACTTAGAGCCTCACTTTTTCTATACAATCCCATGGTCCACAGACCATGGGTAGGCCGACACACTTTACATTAAAATATATTCTTTTAGGGTAGATAACCCTAGAATCTCGCGCTCCATGCCCTCATTTTGCGGGGTCTTTACATTTTATTGACCAAAACTCGGGCTTTAAGCCCGAAAACCATTGTGCAAGGGATTTGATGCCCAACAGGCCCCCAACAAAAACATCGTGACTACCCTCGAGTTACTTGGCTAGTGAAACAATCTTTGTGCACAGTCCGTACTGTGCCTACAAGGCGCGGAGGTCCCCAATGGATCATGCGGCCGTCGTTGGGATCCGCTACATTTCTTCTTCTAAATCCTCTAGGTCTGACTTGATTCTCTACTTTGGTGTCGACGTCTAGTACTTGTGCTTATAGTCCCAACCTTTGTCTAGCTTCTCAGGTCGCTAGGACTGTGCTCTAGTTAGTTAGTCAGACAGTTGGCCCACCCATGTAGGGCTTCAGGCAACTGCCATTTACTCTTCCTGGGAAGGGTTCACCATTAAGTTTGACTAGTTGGACCGCACCGCTTTCTGTGACCTATTTTACTATTTATGGTCCCAACCAATGCATTCTGAATTTTCCCGGAAATGTTTCGAACTTGCTGTCATACAACCAAACTAAATCCTTTACCTTGAATGTGCGCAACTTGATATGGTGATCATGCCATGCTTTCTCGCACTGTTTGTACCTACTGATGGAATCCATCCAAAAACCATTCTTCCTCAAGTTCTTCTAGTTGCGCGAGTCTCTCTTCCAAGGCTTCGCGGTCTGACATGCCTGTAAGCACTGCTATTCGCAAACTGGGTATAATGTATTCCATTGACATGACTGTTTCTGTGCCATAGACTAACCTAAAAGGTGTCTGACCCATCAATTTTTTGCATGTGGTTTGGTATGCCCATAATACGACATGTATGTGCAGGTTCTAGTAATTTCACTGTGTGTTACATACCTTGGTTAGTGTCGTCTCCAAAATTTTATTGAATGCTTTTACTATCCCATTAGCTTGTGGATGGTATGGTGTACTTTGCTAATGATAGACCTAGAACTCCTTGAAGAGTGCACTGATGGTTTCATTTAGGAAGTGTGTTCCGCAGTCACTCATCAAGATTTTTGGGCAACCAAATCATGTTAGCATGTTTTCAAACAAAAACTTTGCAGTCGTAGCAGCCGTGCAATCCTTAACCAGTTGTGCTTCTGCCCATCAGTTCAGGTATATTGTCATAGTGATAATGTAGTGCACACCTGTCTTTCCTTAAGGTTTGATCGACCCCATAAAGTCGATTGCCCATTTTTCAAAAGGTTGCAGTGTCATCTACGAATTCAGTGGCATCTCCTCCCTTCGTGATGGTTTTCTAGTCCTTTGACATATGTTGTAGGCACGACAGTATGCTTTCGAATCTTGGTGTAGGGTTGGCCACCATAGCCTAGCACGAAGAATATTTTGTGTAGTCGCATGTGCGATATAGTGTCCTCTTACAGCACCCCCATGTGATTGTGTGAGGATCTGTCTGTGTTCAAATTTAGGTACATGTCTGTGCAATATCTCATCGTTGCCCATTTTGTAGAGGTGTCCCGTGATGACAGAAAAGTCCTCCGTGCACACCACCAATTCCTTCTTCTGTTGGACTGGATATTCCTTTGGCACGGTCCCTATGGTTAAGAAATGGATTATGTCTTCGAAATGGTCGTCTGTGACACATACGACAAAGAGCTATGCATCAGGTAATCCGTCTTCAAAATTTGTGGGCTCCTCACTTGTCTCAATTCGTGATAAGTGATATGGTCCTGCATTTAGATGTCCTAGCTTTATGATGACCTCAAATTCATATTCTTGAAATAGTAACAACCATCTGCATATGCCCCCCCCAACATAGGCTTGTTGACCAGGTATTTCAACGTGGAATGATGGGTATACATCCTGAAGTGCCCGCTAAGTAAATAGTGTTAGTATTTTTGGAGCACATGGACCATTACCAACCCTTCACGCTTAGTAGTAGAGTAGTTCTTTTTGGCTTTGGACAATCGCTGACTTGCGAACACAATTGGGTGATCCATGCCTTCTGTGCCTTCCTGCATGAGTACAACTCCCAATGCGATACACGACGCATCAACATGTACATGAAATTCCACGTCCCTTTTTGGGAAGACCAGGATGGGAGCAGATGCCAGTTTCTCCTTGAGAACATCCAAAATCTTCATACAATCATCATTCCAACAATATGTAGCATCCTTTTTCAATATTTTTTCCATAGGCACTATTATTTGGGCATAGCTTTAAATAAACTTCCTATAGTATCCCGTGTGGCCCAAAGTAGCACGTAGTTGTTTGACACTTCGTGACACCTCCAGATTCAAAATAATAACAATCCTCAGAGGGTCCACCATCAGGCCTTGTTTGTAGATCACATTTCCTAGCAAGTTTCCAAAGGGAACGAGGAAGGTGCACTTTTTAAGGTTCAACGCAATCTGTTTTCGGCAAGTATCCAACGTCAATTGTAAGCTCGTTATATGGTGTTTAAGTAACCCAAAAATAGTTCAATCGTCTAGATAGACCTCCAAGAAATTATGAATGTATTCTTTGAATGCAACCACCATTATGCGTGAAAATATCACTGGTGCATTCTTCAGTCGAAAGGGCATACTGGTGTATTGAAAGCAGCCCCATTCTGTTGCGAAGGTTGTCCTGCTCCTATCTTCCAGCATGATCTTGATCTGATGGTACCCGGAGAAGCCATCCATGAATGAGTACACTTCCTGACCGCCCACATTTTCCAATACCTCATCTATGAATGGTGTCAGGAATGGATCATCAACACAAGCATTGTTAAGCATTCTGAGGTCCACACATATTCTAATTTCGCCCTTTTGTTTTTTCTCCTGCACTTCCATAGGACTCACCCAGTCGGATTCTTGAGCTGGTTCAATAATTCTGGATGCGAGCATTTTGTCTAATTCTTCATGGAACTTTTCCTTATACTTTGGATTCAAGCGGTAAGGTTGTTTCTTAACTGGCTTCATGTCTGGTTTCAGGGTGATCCGCATCACCCCTAAGTCACCAATGATCTCCTTTATGTCCGTGATTTTGGTCAGGAGCAAGTCTTGATACTCAGAGTAATTCAACGACCTTATCTACCATAGCATCGTCCCAATAGTCTCCAAGTGTTGCATACTTCAGCTTCGCTTTTGTGCCAATGTTTACCTGCTTTGTTTTTAATGGTGCGGTGACATCGGGATCCTAAATTTATGGTCCTCGAACCTCACGACAACCTTCTATTTTTGGAATATTAACCTTTCAGGGGTCGTCCTCATCCTCTTCTACCTGCACGTTATAACATTCTAGGGCACTCCTTAACTAGGTCCTCCATGCTGGTTGAAGCACTTCCATTGGCTCCTGTGGTATTCTGAAGATGGCGGCTTTTACTGCTTGCAGCACGTTGTCAATAGTATCCGACCACCGGTCTTAAAATGTGAATGTTAGAAAAAAGCCCTCGTGCAAGACATCCCACTCGCCTGTACCATTTCGGAGTTTCGTCTCAGTATACCAGTTCATGGGAATGGCATCCAAGGAATGGTAGAATAAATGTACCCATTTAGGCTGTGGTTCTTCTTCGTAGTCCTTGGTCCATTTCGCGAGGTGCGTGTGTGGGTCATCTCTTCCATTGTAATTGTCTTCTATCTGTAGTTGCGGTTTCCCAAACCATAGGCGCATCATCCTTTTACATCTATGCCAATTCTCAAAATTTCCTTGGTGTGTTCCCCACCAACATGCAGGTGTTGCGTGCAACACCCACTTCAACACATCAAACCGTTGTTGTTCTGGTACTACGCTTTCGAACTTGCTCAAGAATTCATCCACCGCTGTCAATCCATCATATGTTAGCAGATCTCGGGCTTTTGTTGTTACACAACACAGTGATCTAATCATCATGTTGCAATTCAGTGTTGTTACCTCATTCAACTGATTGTGTCAACGCTCATCATCTTCGTATGAATCCGAGGTGCAGGAACCTGCACGCTCCCACGAGATTATTCCATCTGTAGTCAGATTCACCAAATCTTGATCTTGCGTAGTTATCTTGTAAATACAATCCAACTGATCGTCGCTTCCACACACAGGTTCAGTGTATCGCATTCCTTCTGCTAGGTCTAGTGGAACTACTACCCGTAAGGAATTTTTCTTCGAATACCATCTTCCTCTTCTTCAGGGTGATGACTCCATTCATATCAGTTGCCCAGTCTATTCTTAACAACATGGGATAAGGATTGCTGTCATCGACAATTTCTATCACTTCAAAGTTTGTCCGTGTGCTCGCGCCTTTGATATCGACTGTTACACCTTGCAACTGTCCCATGGGCATGATCTTCTATTGGTCCACCATTCGTAATTGAATAGGGGACCACTGCAATGTGGGCCTGTCCATGCATTCCCAGGTTTGCTTAGGTAACACATTCTTGTCTGACCACAGGTCTAGGATAACCTAATCCATTTCATATTCACCAATCTGCGTCATTAATCTCATTTCTCTCCCAGTGTGCAATGTATGTTTTCCCAGTTTCTGGACTATGCGCAGTTCACCTGACCTTGCGCACCTAGTGATAAGCTCTTGTAGTCCTTCAACTGCCTTATTGTTGTGCAACAATTTCATAGATGTCTCCAGAAAGGTAGTAAGCATGGAAGGATCCACTCCTAGTTTTGAATGATCCTTACTACTTGAAGTGGAGGCCTCCATGAAGCTCTTCCAAGCTTCCATAAATGTCTCCTTTGCACGTTCCAAGTCAAACTCAGGTTCCTTTGCAAGAGCCTTGCAAACCCATGTATCTTCCTCAAGCTGCTTCCCCTTATCTTCTCTTATGGTCACACCACTTCTGAGCATCATGTTTATATTAGGGTCTTCATCCCGGGGTTCATATTTCATCATTTAGATATTCTGAGTTGGAGGGGACTGGAGTACCCCTTTCTCGTGCATCTGTGTGATCGACATAGGACAATCTATCATTTCATGATCACACTATTCGCAATGTGAACATGACATCCTCATCGAGATAGTACAATCGTGGGCATAGTGTCCTAGTCCTCTGCAATTGTAGTAAATCAATTGTTTGCGGCCCCTTCCTGGCCCCATTCCTCTTCATCCTCGACCTCGCCCTTGAAATCTAGTGCGCGCCATCCCCGCAGCTAGACCTAGGGCTCATGTTTCTATCCGCATTCTATGTGCTGGGCTCTGATCCATCATTAGCTCATAGTTGTGACAAGTGTGCTCGTCGTGGCCTACAGACCTACATAAATTACAAAACAATTGTTGTGGGGCCTGTGTATACTTCTGTAATAGATAAAAATTCTATGTCGTGTGTTTCCCTCCTATCTAATAGATCATGCACCATAACACTGGTGTCGTACTTGGCCCTGCCTGTGATTATGGTTTCAATGGCATTGGTCCCCCCCTGCCAAGTAATTCACGAATACTGGATAGTGATCCTTGTCGTGACCCTGACCTTTATATTTTATACACCATACTTCTTTGTTCTCTTCTATTCGTGGTGCCCTATCATACTTCAAACTCTGCGTCTCCAAGCATATATTCTTTAGTTGCACGTGGATTTGTTGAACTTCCAACCCAGGATCTTGTATCAGAGTTTCATGCAACCTCATCGCCATTTCTAATGCTTCAACCTGGGTTGAAATCTTCTATTGTGACAGTGTCGTCCTTAGATGCGGTGTTAGAGATGCCACAAACCATGCGTGGTGTTGCACATCCGTTAAAATCATATTAGCCTCGCGGATTGTACTTGTTGAGCTAATTTATTGACTAAATTAACACAAGTATTTAATTATCAATCCGGGTTTGTAAAACTTGGAGCCAAATCCACTGTATATGGACATAAGATATAATCAAGTTTAGAAGATAAAATTTGAAGATTTGAAGAAGTACATATTACAAATATAAACCTATTTTAACAATTTCTAATTCATTTATGTAATATATGAGGGAAGAGGCTCCTAACTTAGGAGAACCAGGTTGTCCTTCCCTACAATACTACTTTCATGAAGATAAATATAAGAGCACTATCTAACAATGGCTTATGATGCAGAAGATGTAAAAGAAGAGGCTCCTAACTAAGGAGGTCCAGATTGTCCTTCTTCACTATCCTACTATATCACAATCACCATTGCTTCAAACCAGAAATGCAAAAATAACTTCAAATGAGAAATGGAGAATGAAATTCAGTTTGAGTTCAAGATCAAATAGAAGGGGAATTTAACTTAAATTCATTTGTGTCCCTTCATATGTATATTAGAATTAAACCAATATTCATTTAACAATCATCACACATCTAAATACATTTGAAACAAAAACTTGTCTATGAAAACTATGAAAATTGAACCAAGAAGTGTACTTAGCTTGGTGTGGGGGCCCTCCACCCTTGCCTTGCACACTTGAAGAAATCTTAGCTACAAAAACTTCAGTAAATCAACCAAGCATGAACAAGAAATTGGAATGAAACAAGTTCTTCAAATTAGCTCCCAACTCCAATTATACAAAAGTTACATACAAATTCCATTACAAAAGCCATCAAAGTCTTGGCTTTAAATAGAGGTTTTATGAAACAAACTGATCTACAATATTTCTAACAAACATATCTACTCATATCCACCTATATAAGTCGAACTCATCCAATTCATCCCAAGAAATATGGTCAATCCCATAAAATCTCAAAACTTCCTTATTTCCTAGGGATTTTCTGGTGACTAGTCATGTTTGACCAGCCTTGACCGGGCCTAATAAAGCTTGTTCTGGCTGAACCAAGTGGAGTTAGCTCAGTCCTAGTTCCCAAGATGTCCATCCATGCATCAAACTCAAGCCCAAGTGTCCTGCAAACATGTCATCCACATAGCTATTACGGGAATTTCTGAATCAATCCAAAATTGCACTTGAAACTCAATTTTCATAAAAACTTATAGAAATTGAAAAATTAAAATTAAACACCTGAATATGCATAAAATATATCAAAATGACATGGATGTGATGGAAAATGGATGGAAAATATAAGGATTAAGTAGGTTTCCCTAAGAAAAAATAGACCAAAACTGAGGGCCAACAATACTCTTCAGCCACTGATCCAGATCCCATGGGGTATCGCCCGAGAGCATCGCAATCTCTTTAAACCCAATAACTGTCTGTATCTCAGACTTTGGTCGGCAAAATTCTCTATTCAATTCATTTTGGATCTCTATTATCCTTGCATTTGGGTAGTCGTTAGAGTGCTTAATATACCATGTCAATGCGCGATCTTTTAGTATGCTCACCAATGTAGCCTTCTTAATGTTATCATCCGTGACCCCTTGTGCTTCCCACACGGCTCTTACCATGAACCAGAACTAGCCTGGGTCCTCATTTCCCACTTCTCTAAATACAAGTAGCTTGATTGCGCTCACCATGCTGATCTGTGGGGTTAGTGGAGCTGGAGTGGGTGAAGATGGAGGTGAAGCAGGTGAAGTGGGTGGTGGCATGGGTGGAGGTGGTAACTGCGAAATACGTTGATTTATCAATCAGACCACACTTCTTAGAGAGAACCAAGAGAGCTCTTCGTCGCTCTCTTGTGACGGTGAAATTAATGGACTATTTTCTAATTCCCCGCTACCTTTGTAGATTTTTCTTCTCCACGTCGTTCCAAACATTAATGTATTCACATGACCCACTTTTCACACGACAACATCTTAATCCAGGTATTCAAAGATTTAATATAATTACCTCGCGATCCTTTGAGAAATTGTCATTCTGCTTCGCTGTAGCTTATGGTTTTCTATCACGAACTCAGTGATTAATCCCCCTATTATTCTGTTGAGCCAATGGTCCACAGCTCTCGTGATATTGACTTTGCATGCCTCTAGTTTGCACACCAACTTCGGGGTCCATACTATCGGTTGGTCAATCTTATACCTTCCCTAGCTGTCGGTTAATCTTGTGATCCAATCATATAGTTCTGAAGGAAAGGATGCAAAGAAAATCTCATGGATTTCTGTATACATGTAGCGATCTAGCCACCTTTTCTCAAATAGTTGCAGAGTTCTGTTTTCCTGTGTCACAAACTCATGAATCGTCTAATCCAACCACTCTTCAATTTCTTTCTTTGTGGGATTCCAGTGTTACAACATCAGACATCCCTTAGGCAGATCCTGGTCCTGGCAATGGAGCCATTTGTTGGCTACTTGGGGATTGACCCAGGTTCAAAAGTTATTTTAGACAAGCAAATCCCGATACTACCGGTCCTTTTGGCAATAGTCCGTAGAGTGCGGACTGAGGTCTCACTCGAGGTAGTATGCGAGGGTACTGGAACCGGGTTTCTGCACCCTAGGGATGTCTTGATGTGGGAGACCATTGCTGGATCCCCTATTTGCACTTACTAGCTTACACGTACTTGAGGATTCTGGTGTTCTGTGGAACCGCGCAGCCTCAACCACAATGTGATCAATATTAATTACCCAGTTCTTCCTTATTTAGGGTTTGTTCATTAATTACTAAGAAGATTCTCAATTATAAGCATTCATATAAGTGCGCGCAGAAAAATAAACATGTATTATCAACACATAATCATTCAATTACAGATCTATGAACCAGAGGCATGATATATCAAGCCAACTGATCTTTATTAATAATGCTTTCAAGCTGGATCTCGTACAGACTTGACTCCTTCCTGCGCACTCAGCTGCAGAGCCTCTACCCTCTACTACAACCCAATACATTTCAGATTCACTGCTATAGTCTAACCATGCCTTTGCATCTATCTATTACTTCTTAAACTGTTCAGACTGAATTTTACACTTAGAGCCTCACTTTATTTATATAATCCCATGCTCCATAGACCATGGGTAGGCTGACACACTTTACATTAAAGTATATTATTTTAAGGCGGACAACCCTAGACTCTCACACTCCATGCCCACATTTTGCGGGGTCTTTACATTTTATTAACCAAAACTCAGGCTTTAAGCCCCAAACCATTGCGCGGGGGATTCGATGCCCAATAGATGTGTGAATGTGTATAATTGTATTGATTAAGTGAATCCAAGATAGAATATTTGTTTATGCGAAGTTAACTAAGATTTGTTAATAAGATAAGTAAGATACGTGGTGTAGTTTGGGGAAATAGTGCAGTTCACTACCCTAGTAGCGTGAAAGCATCTCAGACCCTAGTTAGGGTTGTGTGAAAGATTATTATAACATATCACGAATGTATTGAAGGTTGGAACAAGTCCACGAAGCGACCTGCACGAAGAAAGATCTAGTTGGACTAAGTCGACATCAAAAACATCTCAAGGGTGCGAAAACTTGGTTCCAGCATCCCCCCATACCGATTTAGGCAAGATTTCAATCTGCACTCCGCGAGCTGATGCCGAAAGGGCCAGTAGTGTAGTGATTTGTTTGGCTAAATAACTCTAAACCTAGTTCATACCCCCATAAGCTGACAGTGGGACTAGCTAGACCACTTGGATGCCTCCTAGTAGAAACTCTTGTAGAATTTAGATTAAGTGGAGTCACCACTTGAGAAAGAATCTAATCTTAAAGTTCGATGTGAAAAACCAAAAATTAATCAATTTTCCAGGTACAAGAGGAATTGTGCAGCTGAGTGTGCAGAGGCCTAGTAGTTTGTAGCTGAGTGCGCGGACCCCTGCAGCTGAGTGCACAGGGCAAGTCAAGTCTGTAACCATTGAGGGAATCAATAAAGAGAAGTTTTGCTATAATTTTTTGTATATTTTCTTGGGTTAATGCATGATTGATATAATTTGCAAGTATACTATTTATTTACTACACGAACGCATATGAATGTTTTGTAGTGCTAACTATAACTTAAGACATTCAAGTAGGTGAATATAATTAACTAACACTAAAAGATAAGTAAGATCTCAGGCAATAGCACAGAGTGTAGCACAACCCCTGGTTAGGCTTTTACGAAGGCAGTGTATCAGGCCACGAGGAATGGGAAGTGCGCGAAGCGACCTGCGCGCAGGAATAAATAGAGAACCAGTCGTACCTCTCAGACATCTCAAGGGTGTGGAAACCTCGTTCTAGCACCCTCCCATACTACTTTGAGTGAGACCTCAGTCCACGCTCCACGGATTGTTGCCGAAAGGGCCAGTAGTATAGGTATTTCTTTAGCTAATTGACTCCAAACATGGGTCAGGCCCTAACAAGCCAAAAAATGGTTCCGTTGCTGGGACCAGGATCTGCATAGAGATGTCTGATGTTGTATCACTAGAATCCGACGAAGAAAGGAATTGAAGATTGGTTGGACAGAAAGAATCACAAGTTCGCGGCATAGGAAAATAGGAATCCACACCTATCAAAGTGATTTGGTATGATCATATACTAAAAACTGATGTAGAATTGATTAGCCATTAGTGAGTTTGAATGATGACTGAAAGCACAGAAACCGAGGAATATTGTTGAAGAAGAACACTTTATGACAGCTAATAAACCATAATAAATATGCAAAACAGAAGTACAAATAGCAAAAACACAGATATACCAAAGAACGATATTGATTACAAAGTTCGTCCCTGATGGACTACATCTCCGAGTTTGTTTTCAAGATGGGCGGCCGCTTTATTAGGAATGAGAAGAAGAAGTAGATTACACAGTGATTTAATCAAACTGAACCTACACACAGAAAATTTTGACCTCTATCATCAGGTAGCTCTCTGAACCAGCTTTCCAACATCGCTTACGATTTCAAAATCTGACTCGAGATGCTCCCGAAACACTGAAAACAAAATTGCCTCTATCCTCTAGAACCTGCACATGAAAAATGAAAACCACTCAAGCTATTCTTCAATGAGAAAAACTACCTCTTATAGGCCTACAAGTACATTAAAACCTCCCTAACTACATTCGAGGTGTATGAGCTAACTTTTGGTGTTGATTTAGGGTTTTGGTTAAGAGCCTTTAATGTCACATAGTGACATTCACCATTTAGGAATTAAATTAATCCAAAAATAAATAAAAACCCAAAATAAACTTTATTATAACCTATAAACCGCATGCAGTTTGGCTGATCGAGTAGAGGCTTAACACCTCATGTGAACATTTGACTTTATCCGCAGTTAGTATGCCGACAGTTCTGCTGACCGTTTTCCGTGATGGTTGTAGTTGTGGCTAACCCAACATTCACATGGCCATAGTTGTAGACAATTTGTCGCACGGTTTCCTCCGATGCTAACCCCGATGGCTTGCCTCTATTCTGATCACATGCCCTATGGTCCCACTTCAGTTATCACCAGTGGTTAGGGACCCGGACAGTTATCCCCGACGGTCTTTCCTGCTCTGGTCACATGACCTCCAATGTGGTCACAGACAGTGGTCTAAGCACACTATTAACTATGTTATGTTATAATTTGTTTTATAATGGTTTGTATTGTTTTTATTTAAACCATAAGACGAGAGTGTAATAAACTTAGGATTAATGTATTTTGTTTAAACATAGAGCTTAGGGTTAGGTATTCCATAGAACTTAGTTTTAGGCTTAGATCATAGCTTTTGAATGTTGATTTTAATACAATTGGTATTGTATTTTGGTTTTTCAACTTAGGTTTAGGTTTTGATGTAGGATTATGAGAATAGGATTCTTAGGGTAAAAAAATGATGAATAAAGATAGCTTAGGAGTTAGGGTGTAGGTCTAGGCTTAGGTTTGATGTTTCTTTTAACTTTTCAAGACCCATGTCGACTCTGCAAAGCGACATTGGTGAAACTAAAGCCTTTACCAGACGATTGGCCCTTGTACATCCTTGTGGTCTTTGTGCGACATTTGTCAACATTGCACAATGATGACCATCACATATTTGAAACTGACACTAGTGGTAATGATGACAAGAATATGTCATCAATCAGGTACTTTAACTTGAATCCTTTCACATAATCAACTATATCAACCATAAATCCTACAAAGTCAAATGAAAAAACACGTCATCAACCAAACCCTGACGTACTATCAATGACATAAATTGATAGCCAAATACAACATCACATCAACTGAACGCCATGAAACCATAACTACGAACATTACCTGAACAACCTAATCATAAACAACACTGTCGATCTGTCGAAGTTGAACTGAAGCAACGATGACACTAAATGAAAGCCATGAATACTGTCAACAACACTTCAAACACATGTGGATTTGGATCGACGGATCCTCCTGGATCATTCCTCTCCACTTGAAAGCTTTTGGACACAAAAGTTTGAATAAACAACTAGTCGATGAGGGTAGAACTCCCTCTCTTTCCACCTTGATCTAGTTATGTACCAATACATTCGATCAGTCACCTACAGATGGTGACGTTGATGATGCTGACCATGATACCTTTTGATTTGGTGACCTGTTTCTTCCATCTGTAGTATGAACAACTTGAGACAATGGGAAAACAACCTGTTATCAACATGGTAATTGGATTCTTTCCACGAAGAATCATGAGTTAGTGATTCAGACACATCTTTGAAAACAATATTTGTAGAACTTTATTCAATACATCTGATGGGTATTAACAATCTACTTTCCGGGGAATAACTAAAATATTCAAAGACTCCTTTGATTTTGACTTCATCTCAATTACTTGACTTGATTTACTTTCCTGTTGACTGATTATTAAGTGAATTTGCTGCCCATAACTCATTCAACTGTGATGTAAAGATTGTTGCAACTTAGTTTGATTCTAAAAGTATCTAAGTAATTGTTGATTTACTTGAATCATTATGTCTATTAATTGATATTTCCATTAACTAACACTTTCATTTAATGCATTAGTTTTCAAACCTTGGTAAGGAAACTTTAGATCTTATTTTGAAAATGCTTTGTCATGAAAACTTATAGATTTCCTCTCCACTTGAAGAGAGGCTTCATTACTTTAAAAAGCATGAAATGATGATGCAATACTAAAGAAATGTGACACTGACTTTCCTCAATACTAACCTGCACCCCTGAAACTGAAAATAAACATATCATCTAAAACAAGTCTCTGATTAGAGTCACATGTACCATTCCCTATAATACATTGCTAATGATGATAGCTTCTATAATTCAGTTGAATGAATGAATTGAGATTCATTCTGTATTTAAGAAGATATTCATAGGACATTAAATGTATCTCATGTTGCTTATCGTGATCATGAATAAGATTTATTGGAAAAGAATTAACCACCTTAACCAATTGATCTATAAACTGAATCTTGCTTCTCGAACAATCAACCTTATGTTATTCCTTAATAACCATGAGTACATATTTACTTAAACTTATAAACTTCTTAACTTGATTTGAAACAATTAAATCCAAGTTTGATTTGACTTTGTGTGCCCTAACAATAAATTTGACCCCTTATTTTAGGTGATAATTATGTTCTCTTCTGTAAAACACTGCATCTCTATCATAAAGATAAGGATTCCCTAATACAAATCCACAAATGTCTACTGGGACCACATCTAATTCCATTTCATTGATGTACTTAGATGTAATTGCAAATTTTAACCGACACTGCTTTGTGACATGTATCTGAGTTGATTTATTAATCCAACCTAATGGGTATGGTCTTGGATGATTCCGTGTTTCCAATCACAATTGATTAACTATATGTTCAGATATTAAATTTGCTTGTGACCCACTGTCAAACACTATGTCAATATTTGTATGCTTAGAAGTTATCCTTATGTGGAAGACTTCAATTCAATTATCCTCATGTGGAGGATTTAAGTTTAAAGAAGATACATTAGATTTCGAACTTGAAACATTATCAGAAGTTTTATCTTTCATAACCATGGCGGTTATCCTCCTTTCATCACCTGAATCTGAACCTAGATCATGCTGGACTACTGCAATGGCATTCTTTTCATCCTTCGCCTTAAGGAAATTTTTGGGCTTGAGTTCTGGATGAAGTTTTCGGCACTTCGATTCATCATGACCGATTCTCTGGCAATGAGAACAGGTAGGTATTTCCTTTTGAAGGATCGTTGATTTATTTCTCTTTGAAATTTTCTTCCCCCTACTGCCTCTAGAATATTTTTTTTCCATCTCTTTGGATGACTGAGATGACAACTTGAATGGTCCGCCACCTGATTCAATATGTATGGCCTGAACACACACCTCATCAAAATCATCGGGATTAAACATTAATAAAGTATGCTGCAAATATGAAAGTAAACTGCTGATGTATTTTAACAAAGTTTCATGTGTATCCAATGAAATACCAAGTGTCAATGATTTCTTTCTGAACTCTTGGGTAAAATCCTGAACACATTGCCCTTTACCTTGCCTCAGATGTTGCTAATCAATAACAACTTATTGCATGAATCCTAAAGGATAGAAATGTTTCCTAAGAGCTTTCAAAAACTTACACCATGAAGAAATAACTTTTCTTGTACGCTTAACATCTAACTAAGTTTTTCTTTCCCACCAGATTAAAGTTGTTCCCCCCATTCTAAGTGTAGCTAAAAAAAAATTAGTTTATCTTTAGAAATGTTCTGAATGTGACAATACACTTCTAACTGCTTTATCCAATTATCTAAATTTTCAGGATTCATTTCACCATCATAAACAGGTAACTCAAATTTAACATCAAGTTTCAAAAGAGATGATGTCTTAGGTTTCTTATCCTGTTTAGATGCTGCACTGGAGATGATGGAGATGAAGGAGGTTTATCATTCTTTCCTTTACCTTTTTCCTTCTTCGATGCCTTCGAAGAGGATGCTGCATCTCTCGCCTTCTTGTCTTCATAAAATTCTCCCAACATCTTCTACATAGTTAAGAATTCCTGCTGAAACTGTTCCTCACTCATCTTAGTCTCAGTGTTTTCTCCTGCATCAGGTCCTGACATGGTCGATTTCTGAACGACTCGTCGTTTTCCAATCTCTGGATCGATCTTCTCAATAATTCCTTCTCCTCATTAACATTCAATGGAAACTCTACAAATGAAACCTGTTTCGATACCAAACTATATAATCTTTTATGATCATATACTAAAAAATAATGTAGAATTTATTAGCCATTAGTGAGTTTGAATGGTAACTGAAAGCACGGAAAACGAGGAAGATTATTGAAGAAGAAAACTTTAAGAAAGCTGATAAACCATATGAAAGATGTAAAACAAAAGTACAAATAGTAAAAACACATATATACTAGACAACGATATTGATTACGGAGTTCATCCCTAATGGACTACGTCTCCAGGTCTGTTTTCAAGATGGGCGACCATATTATTAAGAATGAGAAGAAGTGGATTACACAGTGATTTAATCAAAATGAACTTACACAAAGGCAATTCTAACCTCTGTCATTAGATAGATATTTGAACCAGCTTTCCAATGCCACTTACAGTTTCCAAATCTGACTCTGGATGCTCCCGAAACACTGAAAACAAAATCGCCTCTATCCTCCAAAACCTGCAAATGAAAACTAAAAAACACTCAAGCTATTCTTCAATGAGAAAAACTGCTTCTTATACGCCCGCAAGTACATTAAAATCTCCCTGACTACATTCTAGGTGTATGAGCTGACTTCTGGGGTTGATTTAGGGTTTAGGTTAAGAGTCTTTAATGTCACAAGTGACATTCACCATTTAGGAATTAAATTAATCCAAAAATAAATAAAAACCCAAAATAAACTTTATTATAACCCGTAAACTACATGCAGTTTGGCTGACCGAGCAGAAGCTTGACACCTCATGTGAACAGTTAACTTTACCCACAGTTAGTACACTGACGGTTCCACTGACCATTTTCCATGACGGTTGCGGTTGTGGCTAACCTGGCATTCACATGGCCACATTCGTAAACAATTTGCCACGTGGTTTCCTCCTATGCTAACCCCAATGGCTTGCCTCTGTTTTGATCACATGCCCTGCGGTCCCGATGCAGTTATGACCAGTGGTTAGGGACCCTGACAGCTATCCCTAATGGTCTTTCCCGCTTTGGTCACATGACCTCCGATGCGGTCATAGTTAGTGGTCTAAATACGCAGTTAACTGTGTTATGTTATAATTTTTTTTATAATGGTTTGTAATGTTTTTATTTAAACCATAGGCCGAGAGTGTAATAAAATTAGGATTAATGTATTTTGTTTAATACATAGAGCTTAGGGTTAGGTATTCCATGGAGCTTAGTTTTAGGATTAGATCATAGTTTTTGAATGTTGATTTTAATACAATTGGTATTGTATTTTGGTTTTTCAAATTAAGTTTAGGTTTTGATGTAGGATTATGAGCATAGGATTCTTAGGGTAAACAATGATGAATAAAGATAGCTTAGGAGTTAGGGTGTAGGTCTAGGCTTAGGTTTGATGTTTCTTTTAACTTTTCGAGACCCATGTCGAATCTGCAAAGCGACATCGGTGAAACTAAAGCCTTTACTAGACGATCGACCCTTGTACACCCTTGTGTTCTCCGTGCGACATTCATCAACATTGCACGACGATGACCATCACATCTTTGAAACTGACACTGGTGGTGACGACGACAAGACTGTGTCATCGACTAGGTAGTTTAAGTTGAATCCTTTCACACAATCAACTATATCAACCATAAATCCTGCAAAGTCGAATGACAAAACACATGTTGTTGATCAAACCCTTGCGGACTGTCGATGACATAAGTTGATAGCCAGATATAGCATCACATCAACTGAATGCGATGAAATCATAACTACGAACATTACTTGAACAACCTGATCATAACCAACATTGTCGATCTATCGAAGTTGAATTAAGGCAACGATGACACTAAATGACAGCCATGAATACTAATGGTGACACTTCGAACACATGTATTTGGATCGACAGGTCCTCGTGGATCACAGAGGAGGAGTGGTTAGAGTGCTATTTGTATTGGAGATCCACAAAATTTTCTTTGCATCCCCCCCCATTGAATTGTATGAGTGGATTGTGAAGCTAGCAGATAACCAAGGAAGGTGTAAACTCAACAAAGCTATTGTGTGGACTCCATAATTGGTGAGCAGACTAGAAGCATTGGAAGATAAGCTCGCATGCACTGTTGATCACTGGCTCGATTGAATCATAGGAGGATTCATCACCGAATTCGCAGTAGATACTTTAGTGAGCTATAGCGAGGCAGAATGATGCTTCCTCAGGGGACCACAAGGTAAGTACGTTAAATCTTTGAACACTTGGATTAAAATGCTACTATGTGAAAAGTGGGTTATGCGAATAAATTGATGTTTGGGGCTACACGAAGTGGGAGGATCTATAGAAACAAAGGTAGGACAGAACTAGAGACTAGCCCCTTAATTTCACCTCTGCGAGGGGGCGAAGAAGAGCTCGCGAAGGCCTCGCCAAGAAGTGTGATCAATCTAATAAGACAGAGAATTTCACATATACCACCCCCACCCACACCACCGCTAGTTTCACCGTCTTCACCTCCATATTTTCCCGTACCACCTCCGCCACCACTATGACGTAGTATGGAAAGCACAATAAAGCTAACAATGTTCAAGGGAGTAGGGAATGAAGATCTAGACTAGTTTTGGTTCGTAATAAAAGCTGTATGGGAAGCACATGGTGTCACGGATGACCATATAAAGAAGGAAATGTTGGTCAGCGCTCTACATGATCACACACTGACCTGCTACATTAAAATTTCCAATGACAATCTGAATGTGAGGATCGTGGATATCCAAGCTACGCTAAACAAATAATTTAGCATGCCAAATTCCAAGGAACAGTTGATCATTAGATCAAGGAAATCACAATGCTACCAGGTGAAACCCCGTGGGATTTGGATCAAATACTGAAGTGCACAATTCATGAAGCAAACATGACATTAACAGATGGGAAACATCGCGAATGGTTCGCAGCATCGTTAACACCACATATACGGAATGTGTTATCGAAAAAAAGGCTAACCACTTAGGCTGAGGCTTTGGAGGTCACGATGAGATTGCACGAGACTCCAATACAAGATCCTAACTTGGGAGTTTAGCAGATTCACATGCAGGTGAAAAACTTGTGCCTCGAGATGCAGATTTTGAAACAAGACAGTACAACCAACCCAGAGACGTGCAATGAGGTATACTGTGTAAAATTCAAGGGCCAGGGGCACGACAAGGATGACTACCTGGTGTTCGCTAATTACCTCGCGGATGGAGGGCCAATGCCACTAAGACCGGAGGCACAAGTAGGACCAAGCACATTGCCTACACTATGGTGCCCGATTTGTCAGATAGGAGGAAAGCATGCTACAGATAACTGCCATCTATTACAGAAGTATACACAGAATTCACAACAGTTGTTCTATAATTTTTGCAGGTCAGTAGGACATGATGAGTGCACCTGTAGAAGTTATGAGCTGATGATGGATCGAACTCCTACCTACAGAGTTTAGGCTGAAACATGGCCCCTTGATCAAAATGCAGGGATGGTGCACACCAGATTTCAGGGACACAGATGAGGCTGAGGTGGAGGCGGGCTAGGAAGAGATTGTGGACAACTGATATGTTACAATTGCGAAAGGCCAAGGCATTATGCCCATGATTGTACGAATCCAACATGACCATCATGCTTGTATTATACGTTGTTTGACCATGAGACAGAGGATTGTCCCACACTGATAACGAGGTTGCACAATAAAGGAGCACTCCAACCTCCCTCGCCTCATAACCTACAAATGATGAGGTCTGAGTTGCTTGAGGAAGACCCTAATGTAAATATCATGCTCTGGAGTGGTATTACAACAGGGGATGATAGAGGCAAGTAGCTGAAGAATGTTCCTGGGTTCGCAAGGCTCTAACAAAGGAACCAGAATTTGATTTGGAGCACGCTAAGGAGACCTTCATGGAAGCTAAGAGGAGCTTCATAGATGCCTCCACTTCAGGAAGTAAAGACAGACTAGAGCTGGAAATGGACCCATTGATTCTCACTACATTCTTGGAGACATGCATGAAGTTTTTTTGTGATACCAAGGCTATAAAGGGGCTACAAGAACTCATAACTAGATGTGCTGGGACCGCGCCAAGAGAACCGCGCATAGTCCAGAAGCTTGGGAAGCACACGACGCAAACAGGAAGGGAGATGAGATTGACCGTGCAAATCGGGGAATATTAGATAGACCAAGTGATTATGGATCTAGGATCAGACGTGAACGTCCTACCCAAGCAAACATGGGAGCGGATGGGCAGGCCTGCATTACAATGGTCTCCTATCAAACTGCGAATGGAAAACCAACAAAAGATCCTACCTATGGGGCCATTGCAGGGAATCACAATAGATATTGAAAGAGAAAGCACGCTAGCAGATTTCAAAGTGATAGAGATTGTTAATGAAAACGATCCCTACCCCACGCTATTGGGAATAGATTGGGCCACTGAGATGAATGGAGTGATAAATTCTAAGCGCAAGATGATCTTTGAGAAAAAGTCTCTGCGCATAGTGGTACCTTTAGACCCTGCAGAGGGATCACGCCACATGGAGTCAGTACACAACTATGATAGCGACGATGACTTGGACTGTATCTACAAGATAACTGCGTAGGAGCAGGACTGGGTAAATCCAACCGTGAATGATTGAATCTCATGGGAGCACAAAAGCTCCTTCACATCTGATTCTAACAAGGAGATAGAATGATGGTAGAACCGGTTACATGAGGTAACCACACTCAACTGTAACATGATGACAAGGTCGTTGCACTGCATAGCAACAGAGGTAAGAGATTTGCCTATGTATGACGAGTTAAGCGAGGTGGATGACTTCCTATAAAAATTTGAAAGAGAACTACCAGAACATCAATGTTTTGATGCTTTGAAATGGGTACTGCGAACTATGCCCGTAAGATGGTGGGGTACACACTAACGAAGTTTTGAGGATTGGCGTGAATGCAGAAGGATGATGCGCATGTGGTTTAGGAAGCCTCCGATGCAATTAACAGACAAAATTATCAAACGAACCGGCCCGTGCGCCCACCTATCTAGGTGGATACAGGCACATGGTGTGAAACCCGTACAAATGCACATCGTCCTCGTGGTAGGGAACACAATCAGTAAGCAGGTGCGGGTAAGGCAATGGCATGAACAACCCCTCAAGTTGGGACCACGAAGTATAGAAATACTAAGTGCACAAAAGAATATCCATGCAGAAGCTTTTAACAAACTATGGGAAGTGCTGAACAAGGTCCATAATGTGAAGTGGACTGAATGGGACCTATGCGTACCAGCGGTTCTATGGGCTTATAGGACCGCATGCAAAAACTAGAATACGCAGGCACTGCCAAGGCTAAAGTATGAAGCAACCGCAGTAAGACCTATAGTATGAGGAGAGCTTAGACCATGCATGATAGCGCTTGTAGATACAACGGTTTGTGTAAGCTTGGAAGCAAAAATCCAACAGGTAATTTTTAGACTCCAAGAACTTGAAGAAGAAAGGGTACGATTAAGGAAGAAAAGTGATCTGGTGGACGCGAAAGTCAAGAAGTTGGAGGATGAGATAAAGGAATATTTTATTGACAAAAAAATCAGGGTGATAAGGTAGGATGCGTACAATCGCAATGACAGGTTTAAGGCTTATTTCCATAAATTGATCAGTCTGATGCCTTGGCTTGGACCGCACATTGCTAAACGTATTGACGAGGGTAGCGCGTTGTAGATCGTAAGGTGCGTGATGCCGACCATAATAATAAAAGATGGATATTTTCTAGAAAACGCGATGGACGAGAGATGAAGCTTTACACGGGTGGTGCGACCACTTCACTAACCGAAGGAGGTACAATCTTAGAGCTCTAGGCAGCTGAAAGGAAGCACGGGACTATAAACTATTATGCTTGGGAGTTGCACGATGTGGGAGCTGCACGCAAAAGAAAAGAGTCACAAGGTCCGCGACCATGCATAGGGGGTTGCACTGCCATGAGCGTTGTCAAGAAAGTGACCGTTTACGTCACTATTCATGATGGGATGCTCGACTTGAGACCAAATAGAGTGGGTGACAATCATTTAAGACACGATTTATGGGCAAGATTTGGGAAAATCTACCACCAAGGGAGCATTAATGAACCATATTTGGGGGGGAAAGTCGAATTCAAATTCAAAAAGAGTTATAAATTACAAAGGGATTCCCAGCAAACAACACTTGGTCATTTGTAAATTCAGCTATTGAGTAGAGCCCTGATTTCTGTGTTCCGAGCGTTGATTGAGCCCCTGAGTTTGCGAGAGCTATATTTCTGGATGGATACGATGGCAACAGTTGAGGAAGTTATGGAGATAATAGAAATGACCACCCAAGAGGTTGCGCGGGCCCTTACTTTGGCGGATGCTCTAGAAGGTGTCGGGATTGAGGTAGAAATCCTGAAATCACCGCGCATGCCAAGACCCAAGAAGGACAAACAAGCAATGGTTCCTGTATGTGTGTCCCCATGGAACCCATTGCGTACCAAGCTGTTAATAGTGGAGAAGGGGAAAACTGTTACCATAGAGACTGATGAAGAAGAGGAAGACCTAGAGGACCTAATCATTGCAGGAGATGAGGATGAAAGCATGGAGGAGGGCACTGAGCCTACGCACCCCCTGACAAAGTTTCCAAGACAATATTATTTTTGAGGGCATGCACCTGGGACAGGTGCCGAGCTTAAAATTAGAGGACTGGGATCTCGTTGACCATGAGAGGTTCTCTCAACTTGGGACCTTGCACCTCATGAAGCCTAAGAAGAACACTATAGAGAGGGTTACAGAATTAGAGCCACGAAAGTGGTTGCACGGAGTGGAAAAGGCTAGGCTACTGAACTTGCTCTCGGTGCTAGATTTCCACCGTGCCCCAATAACCATTCTTGCCATTAGGAAGTTGCTTTGCCTAGTGCATGATGGGTGTTTGTGGCTGGAGGAGCCTATTCCCATCACTGAAGACTTGATTCATCACATTTCCCAGCTTTCATGCAGAGGAGATGACCTCGCGGACATCTCGGAGGGGAAAAGCAGTGACTTGGCCATTGCGGAGGCCATGAAGAAAAAATACCAACTAGTGAAGAAGAAAAGGCGCTATGCCATATCCAGCATCAGCGACAAAGTAGTTAAAGTGGCAACCCAAATACTAGCTGGTAAGGTTATGCACAAGTGTCGTGTAGACGAGGTACCCGTGCCGATGGTAGCACTAGCTAAGCAGTGCATGAAAGGGGTCTAGTTTAACTGGTCTGAATTCCTCTGCAAGGAGTTTCTAGAGAATTTCCATGAAGCTCAGGAATAGGACAAAACGTTCCACTATGCATGGCTTCTGTTGTCCGTAGTGCTCGTGGCAAGGGAATTATCGGAGGATAGTTAATTCCCCACGATTGACAGAGATCTTCCAAAGGCCGCGAAGCACACTTCACTCTAAGGCACAAAGGATGCCAAGAGGATCCGTAATAGAAAAATATTCTAGGTGTTCATGGAGATGAACCTCAGAATGGGGATCAACCACAAGCTGTAGTTGTTTTCCACTATCTGCAACAGCCTCCAGGGCATTACGGAAATTAAAGTAGACATGCATAGCATTGACATTAGAGCGCGGAAGGACCCGACCAAGCAATGGAGGAAGCTACCCTTTGTAGCTACAGACAATGTCATCTTTAATGTCCTGGAGACATGGCCACCAGAGTGGCATGCTCTGGACATCGCAGAAATAGAGAAGTTGGCGACATAAAGGAAGAAAGACGAGGCCAAGCTGTGTATCGCACAATTAGTAGAAAAATGAAGGAAGGAGGTAGTGACAGCAGAAGTGCAGGCAGTGCAGGATGCTGCACAGATGGAAACTGAGCAGGAAAAGGCTACAGCAACAGCAAAAATAGCACATTAGGCAGTTGCGAAGGTGACAAGAGCAAAACTTCACCTTCACATGGGAAGGAAGTAGAGGAATAAGAGGGGGGCGCGGACCCAAAAACCACGTCCACATAGTTGAAGTGCCAACACCCAACCGAGCGGACAATGTCCCGCAAGAAGGTCAAGGCTTTGAAATTGTCTATTGACTTGATCACCCTAACCGAGGGTGATCTGCATGACATCGGCGAGACGGTGCACGATGTCACCTCTGATGCCCTACAAAATTTCATGCAAGAGAACCATATTATGTTGGTGGCCCTCAGAGCGCAGTTGCAGGAAATACAAGTGCGCTCTCCTCAGGCTGGTACCATTTTGACCAGCCTCATAGTCAGAACAATGACAACAGAATAGATGTTGCACACGCAAATGATGAATACCATAGTGCTACCAGAAGGGGCACTTGTGACAGCAAATGAGACCGACAGGCCTACGATTAACACACTTAAGGGTCTCAGCATCAACCTCACTACACTCCCGTGAGACACCTTATGTATTTTATAGGATGGGATAACTTAGAGTTGCGATCTAGGGAGAGCCGCACACTACAAGTCCTCAGTGGGCAGAAAATCAATATGGAACAACTGATCTTGCAATGTGACGAAGTGGTGTCGAAAAATCAACAGCTAGTACAGGTCATAGACGAAGCTTGCCAAAGCATCCCAGAGCTAGCCATCCCAGCAAACAACCAGCAGAGGGACGCATCCACAGGTTAGCAACAGGTGTGTGTGAGGCACGGGAGGAAATAACAAAGGTTCAGCTAGAGCTGAACCTTCAGATCATTGAGCTGCGGTTGAAGGCACAATTTTACACCTCTCTGGAAGTCAGAGAACAACGCACTAGAACTATCATAGTGGGACTGGACGAGACTGGTAGTGCAGTGCGAGACTGCATGAGTATGTTAGAAGAATCATTTGAGGTCCTCAAAAATTTCCAGGGGGACCCCAACATTGAGCACTTAGAGACAGAGGCGTGAGAACTCCAATAGTAGTAAGGCAATGTCAGAGGAACTGCGCAGACGGTGGTCCTCACTCAAAGGCTCACACGGATGCAATAGGCTAAAGTGTTGAAATAGTAGGTGAACGTCTTGGAACAACGTATGTAGCAGATCGAGCAAGCAGCAGCTCAGTGCGCTACTGACCTTGTCGCAGTTCAAGGACATTTGGAGGGACTCTGCGCAAAGATCTCCATGCTGACAGAGTGACTCAAGGGCGAGTCACGATGTTTGTGTTGGGGTCCTATTGGGCATGGAATCCCCCCAGGGCATGTTTTAGGGCAAAAATCCCAAGTTTTGACCGAATCGGGGCACAAAAGTGTAATAGAGTCACAGGGTTGTCCACCCTAGTTTTTGTAATGTAATTTCAGATGGATAGACCTACCCATGGTCTGAAAACCATGGGATTGTATAAGTAGAGCGAGGATCTAAGTGTAAAAGATAATGAATAAGGAATGGAAGAGAAGCATGAGAAGTCTAAGTGATTGAGTCAAAGTGTAAAGTGTGTCTTTGGGTCGTAGGGTAGGAGAAGGCTCTGCAGTTGAGTGTGTAGAGCCCTAGTAGTCTACAACTAAGTGCGGATACCCCTATAGTTGAGTGCAAAGGACAGGTAGAGTCTGTAACCATTGAGGGAATCAATAAATAGAAGTTTTTCTATAATTATGTGTATATTTTCCTGGGTTAATGCATGATTGATATTATTTGCAAGTATATTGTTTATTTACTGCACAAACGTGTATGAATGTTTTGTATTGCTAACTATAACTTAAGAAATTCAAGTAGGTGAAGATAATTAAGTAACACTAAAAGATAAGTAAGATCTTGGGTAATAGCGTAGAGCGTGGCACAGCCCTTGGTTAGGGCTGCATGAAGGCAGTTATCAGGCTGTGAGGAACAGGAAGTGCGTGAAGCGACCTATGCACTGGAACAAGTAGAGAACCAGTTGTACATCTCAGACATCTCAAGAGTGTTGAAACCTGGTTCTAGCACCCTCCCAATCTACTTCGGGTGAGACCTTAGTCCACACTCTGCGGATTGTTGCCGAAAGGGCCAGTAGTACAGGGATTTGTTTGGCAAATTAACTTCAAACTTGGGTCAGGCCCCAACAAGACAACATTAAGTTAAGATGCAACTATATTAAAATTCCTAATATGGAATGCAAGTAAGTTTTCCAAATAGATATTTGCGCTTTCAATATAATGGAAATAGTACTCAAAGTAAATTGCAATTGTAAACCGAATTGGAAAGGGAATTTAGCTTTCACATGAATTAAGATTGATTTCTAAATACTTTTTTCAACTAAATGGAAATATGCTCAACAAAAAGACAACTTGAATAGTTTCTCAAGATAATGCAAGATACATAAGCTTGATGAAAATATAAAATTGGAGTTGTTAAAAATAATTAGTTTGAAAAATGATAAACCAATAACCAACTATAACAATGAAATGAAGTTTCTAATTTATCTGCTTGGAAAATGAGAAAATAACTTAAAATAAATGAGCATGTAAATAATGAGTCTATTGTGAGGCAAACATGAAGAAAATGGTTACGCTAACTAAATCAACTTTGCTAATTGAAGTGATATGTCTTGCATAAAATAAAATAAATTACTTCATTGCTTTAGATAAGAAAGTAATGAATTGAAAATTCTAGAAGTTTATTTGAAAACAAACTAGAACTTTCAAACTCTATAGCCTACTTTCAAATGAAATGCTAATACAAGGTAGTTCTGCAATAGCATGTTTACAAGAATATATGGAAATAAAATGATTCAAAGAATATAAAATATTTTATCAATAGCTCATAATACCCTATGATCCAAAGGAAGAACAACCATGAATGGACCCCCAAAGTATTTTTATTAAAGTTCTTGAAAAATATACAAAGTAGCAACGCTTTTGTAAGAACAATAGCTGGTAAATAATGGATACATAAATGAAAGCATAAATCTCTTATTATATAGAAACTTTGCAGCCAATCCCCAAATGGTGACAATCTCAAAGGAAATGGGTGACAACCCCAAAGCACCTCCATGCAAATTCGAATTTCCCAGGTGGCATCCAGAATCCCTCAAGCAAAATCAAATTTCATGATAAAATGACAAGTGTATATGGGTGGGAACCAATGTGGGGACAATTTCCCATAGAAAGCTCTACCAAAATATTCTGCCAAATCCTCCCAAATATGCATTAACACCACAAATTTGAATTTCTTAGTCAAAAGATGTTGCATTTATGTCTAGAAATTCAATTTCCTTGAGTGGGCCATGTATTTATGATGCGAGGTGCCAAATCATCCTCCAACTTGTCCTTTGACTCATTCCTTTGACTGAAGATAATTTCCAAATCATTTCCATGTCATTTTGTCACATAGAATGAGACATTTCTCTCCATTTAATTTATTTCTCGTTTAATTTATTGTGAGATTTCCCACTAAACTTAGGAAAAGTGGGTTTTGAGGGTCTAGAAAACATTTTTAACCCCTGAAAGTGTGTCATATTATAAATTTAAGGGTGAGAGGTGTAATTTCTATTATTCATACCCCATACAAATTCTCTGGGCATCACTTATTACATTTCAAATACAAATATTATTCCAATTTCCACCTTGCGGGAAATTTTAAAAATTAAAAAATGACCCCCTAGACCTAATCAAATTCCGTGAAATGTTTTGTGTGATCTATTATGGTAATATACAATGACATTAGGAATCACCCACTAACTCACCATCAAGCCATACTCCAGATTTGTGGTTATGCTTAGAGGAAAAAACTTAATTAATTATTAAGTCCTCACAAGGAGATGATAACTAATGAGGCGAAAAAAAATATCTCAGAGTAATACTCACTTGATGAAAAGGTTCGATGATCCAGGTCCGAGTGTGAAGAAGGACCCTTCCAAAACCTTTTACTTTCGTGATGTGTTAAATTGCATTTTAAAAGAACATTAATGAATACATCTGCATGGGGAAAATAAGAGGAACATAACAATCATCAGCACATGTACACATAAGCCGTTGATAATGGAGTTCGTCCAGGAAGGACTACGTCTCCGAGCCCCAGTGTCAAGATGGTGTAGGCCACTGCACTAAGTGTCGTCAATAATAATGATGTACACAAGAGGTCATGTCGCGATCATACAAGGAAAAATTCCCTAACGCAGGTGTGGCTCTAAGAGATATTCCACTACTTGAATTCTCAATCGAAAGACTCCTATCAGTATGACACAAAAACATGCATGATGAGCATCCCGCTAACATGGCACAAAAGGGATCTCAAACACAAACATGCATGATGACAACAAGCGTATTCCAACAACATACAATAAGGGATCTCAAAGCATAACATGATGATTTATGACAACAAGTACATCACATAAAAGATTCTGCATAACATGAAGCAAGGAATAATGACAACATGTAATAAACAAGATCCTGCATCAACATCAATCAGGGATCTATGCAACATAATGCAAAAAGAAGAAGTACATGAACACATCATATACCTCACAACCAAGGGCCATCTGAAGAAGTGAATGTCACACTGATAAAGAAGAAATGAGAGAATAAGAAATATGAAGACACCATCAGATTTGTGGCATCGAGTAGTGCTGAATCGACTGTCCAAAATTCAAATTCTGAGAAGTTGATAATTCTCGGCTCAAGGAATCTTTTAGATTCCCCCGGGATTCCTCAAAGATTATGTTCCATGGATTGATTGAAAATTTGCAACTCAGATGGCGAACCTAATCTCTCCATTCTGATCCCTGCGGAAAACCATGAAAAACAAGTATAAACTTGACTATATTATGAAATGTTAAAATTTTACCTCCTTGGGAAAATTTCGTGGCTCATGGTTCTGCTCCCTATTTTTGTTGAAATCATGGTTCCACGTGCATTTTGGAAATGACCGAAAAATGTAGAACTCTGATGAATAAATGAACAACACCATTGTGTTCGTGCCGACGAGAGGTGTAAAAATCATATAAAATTTGTCAAAATCTGACAAAGTGAAAATTTTGCCCTCCTACAAAATTCATGGTTCCTGCATTAAAATATTAATTAACTGCCTCAAAATCCGTGCCTTCCTTCTACCTCGAAATATGTGCCTTCAGTCTCTCTCCTCTGTCTCAGACAGAGGAGAGGTCAGGGGATCAAATCCCACCCCTCTATATATATATATATATTTTATAACCACAATGATATATTAATGGGGGTCGGTTCTGCATTGGGCATCCCACCCCTAAAACCATGCATTACAACATTATCGACGCATTACACAATTGGCGATGGTAGTGAGAGGCACCTATTAAATTGGCGATCGACGTTTTAGGATGGTCTTTGGTGCATTTATATCGGCGCGATTCAAGGGCTATCAGTGATATATATATCAGCGCAATTTAAGGGGTATTGGCGATATATATATTGGTGATTGGCCTGATCAACACCGATTAAATTGGCACCATTTACGGTATCGGTGCTATTAAATCGGCGATTGGGGTGCGCTATGTATTAGCGATATTATCGGCGATATAAAATAGGTCGAGGCGATAGGGTGTGGGCCAGGTCCACCGCCGGTGGCCTGCCCACCCCGATATACCATGGAATATATATCTATATATATATATATATATATGCAGAGGGTTTGGTGGGGGTTATTACCATCGATCCTAAACAATATATATTTTTTATTGTTGATTGTGATTGCGATTAGGCCAACGAGGGTTATGGTTGTCGGCCTAAAAATGCCCATGTTTGTTTAATATGTAGTGGAGGAGGGTTTGATAGGAATTATGGCCGCTGAACCGAAAATATATATATTGTATTTTTGTAGGGATAAGGAACCAATGAAAGAACACCAAGTGTCAATGGCTAACGGGCTGCCATCTGGGTCCCACCTACTTACTGGGATGTGGCACACTGTGGGCCCCTATTTTCCCCTATCATATCAAACTTTTAAGAGCTTTATCTTTGGCATACGAGCTCGGTTTGATGAACTGTTCACACCTTCGAGATCAGGGCGACGAGATCTATGCTCTGGTCCTGGGTCGAAGTCATTCTAAGCACTTTGATTTTTGTTTTAGCCCTGTTTGTCCTGTGTGTCTCTCTGGAGCCATCTGGATCAATCCTCCCCACTGAGGAGCTTTTGGCCCTCCAAAAGCATGAAAAATAATCTACAACTCTCTCTATACTCTATCTGCATCACAAGCATCCTAAAAAGTCTGGCTTCCATCTCCTTCACCTTTGTCCTTCGGAGCCTTAAGCGACGAGTCGACACTTGCTACTTCTACAACCTGTAGTACATTGTTTTGCAAATTACATGCTTGAATGAAATGACCAACTAATGACCCAAACGTCCCACACTTGCCATGAGTTTATAACACATACTCTGTGGTCAAGTTTACAACAAGATGGACGTAATACCCCAGCTATGAAAATAAGGCCAACATATCATTGTTGCTTAAAAAAGTGATGGAAAACATATGATCACTGCAACACATGATTTACATACATAAGGCCAAACACTATTGTTGTGACTAGTGATGGAAACATAACATCACTTTCAGAGTTTTAACATGCAACTAAAAATACGACTCAAAACATGACTAGACATCATTGTTGCTGAACAAGTGATAGAAAACACATCATCACTTTTACACTTTAAAATGCAACAAATGATTTACAAAATAATGACCATGAAACGACAACATGTCTAGAAACCATTTTTCACTTATCAATGTGAATGGGTCACCTCCTTGAGGTGATTTTGCTTGTCGAACAACTGATCTTCCTCATTCACGCACCGACGCTTATTATTTAAGGCGCTGCTCTGGATGGAGCCTCCAACAATTGGCTCTTTGATGGCCATTTCTGTTGCAATGACTGCAGTAGGCTTTATTCCTCCATATCTGCTTAACCTATTTCTTTTCATGTTGTTGAGAGGATCTTTCATGCCTCATGAGTGCTGCCATTCTTTTCCAACACTTAGAAAAGGTATGGTTAGGTAAACCACAAAAGGTACATGTTTTTTGATGCCTTGATCTTCATTCATTATTAGCAACATGACCATAATCAAAATGAACATTCAAAGATTGAAAATGGTTATACCTTCCTTTGTTTTTTTTTTATGTCAGTATGGCAATGAGAGCTTGCCTCACCTCTCTCCCTGCAATGGGAACTACCGTGGGATGATGGGGATGTGTTCCCATCATTCTCTTTCCTTGATGATTTCAATGATGTCTCAGATGACTTTGACACCTTCGAGCATTCTCCTTTAGTGTATCTTGAGCCTAAAAATCGATGTTCATGCACAACCTCCAAAGGTTGAGTGATGCCTTGGTTATTAGCACCAAGTTCTTTCTCCTCGTGCCTCATCTTTGTAAGGAGCCTCATGTTTGTCCCTATAATGGGGATCTCCAAATCTCCAACAGACATCATGCAATGAGAAGATGAAACCAAAAGGAAATCAACATCTTTTACCTTCTCTTTTAATTTGGAAAGAATTGATGAGGGTTGCTCATCATCCGTCATTGGTGGTTCACTTGTTGTCTCAGCACATTCCCCAACTTCCTTTCTGACATACCCAAGCCTTGCCTGATGGGGAAATTCCTCTACTTTGATGGGGTTGATAATGCCTTGGCCACTAACGCCAAAGAATTTTCTTTCATACCCCATTCTCTTCAACAGTTTGTAGCCAATTCCTGTGGTATGATATTCAAACACAATGAAATCATCATCAGGAAACATACATGAAGATGGAGAACTACTTTTTACCTCACATGGGTCACGCTGTAGCTTTTCCAAGGTCTCGTCCTTTGGTTGCAATTGTAGTAGCAAACTCTGTTTTTCCTCCTTCTCTCCATGTAGACGCATCTTCAATTCATCATTCTCTATTTGAAGATTATGTTTGTTTTGCTTCAATTCTTCCATGGCCTCTTCTGTGGCTTGCAACTGAAGGTGTAATCGCTCCTTTTCCTTTGTCTCTTTCTGTAGATTTTGATACACGATTTCCACTCTCTTGGAAATGTTGACCATGGTCTCATACATTGCTCTTTCATTCTCTGTCACTACACGTTCCATTGTTCACGCTGGAAATCTGCCAAAGGTGTTTTATATAAACAGTCATTTTTACCAGTGCACATAGTTCGAGACAGAGGAGAGAGACTAAAGGAACATATTTCGAGGCAGAAGGTAGGCACAGATTTCGAGGTAGTTAATTAATATTTTAATGCAGGAACCATGAATTTTGCAGCAGGGCAAAATTTTCACTTTTGCGGATTTTGACAAATTTTATATGGTTTTTACACCTCTCATCACCACAAGCACAATGGTGTTGTTCGTTTCTTCATCAGAGTTCTTCATTTTTTGGTCATTTCCAGAATGCACATGGAACCATGATTCCAACAAAAAGAGGGAGCAGAACCATGAGCCATGAATTTTTCCCGTTGTGATTCGATTGGCTCAATGGTTAAAAATATATGTTGGTTGACGAGAGGTCAGGGATCAAATCCCACCTCTCCATATATATTTTTCACAAAACCACAATGATATATTAATGGGGGTCGGGTCAGGATTGGGCTGCCCGCCCCTAAAACCCCACTTTACAACATTATCGGCGCATTACACAATTGGCGATCAGCAATGAGCGGCGCCTATTAAATCGGCGATCAGCTTTTTAAGATGGTTGTTGGTGCATATATATTGGCGCGATTCAATAGGTATCGACGATATATATATTGGCATGATTCAAGGGGTTTCAGTGATATATATATTGGTGATCAGCCTGATCGATGTTAATTAAATCGACGCAATTTAAGGTATCGACACTATTAAATCGACGATTAGTGCGTGCTATGTATCAAGGATATTATCGGTGATATAAATAGGTCAAGGTGATAGGGTGTGGGCCGGGTCCACTATTGGTGGCCTGCCCGCCCTGATATACGATGGAATATATATATATATATATATATATATATATAGTAGTATATATATAATATATTATATATATATATATATATATATATTATATATATATATATATAATATATATATATATATATATATATATATATAATATGCGGAGGGTTCGGCGGGGGTTATTGTCGCTGATCCTAAACAATATATATTTTTTATTGTTGATTGAGATTGTGATTAGGCCGGTGGCGGTTATGGCAGTCGGCCTAAAAATTCCCATGTTTGTTTAATATGCGATGGAGGAGGGTTCAGCGGGAGTTATGGCCGCCGACCTGAAAAGATATATATTGTCTTCTGTAGGGATAAGGAACCAATGAAAGAAAGCCAAGTGTCGATGGCTGAAGGGCTGCTATGTGGGTCCCACCTGCTTACTGGGATGCCATGTGGCACACTATGGGCCCCTCTTTTCCCCTATCATATCAAACTTTGAAGAACTCTATCTTTCGCATACGAGCTCGGTTTGATGAGCTGTTCACCCCTCCGCACTTAGGACGACGAGATCTATGCTCTGGTCCTGGGTCGAAGTCATTTTGAGAACTTTGATTTTTTTTTAGCACTCTTTGTCTTGTGTGTCTCTCTGGAGCCACTTGGATCATCCAAGGCCACCCAAGCCTATTACATGACTCGACTCCTAATACTAGTATCACTTTTACATTGTCGCCATAGGGATTGTGGAATTCGATTACAATAGAAAATGATGAGAAAAGGTAGAGCTGAAAAACTCTAGTGATATGATGATCTATGATGGTAGAAGCAACCTTTGTTACATCCTTGGGAATGGGGTCTTTAAAAAATATTTATTTTCCACTCTATTGGTCAACACTTCCCAAGATTGAGAAGCATTTGGGAGGAGTGAAATCCTGCTCCCTTATGGACCACCAGCGAGTCATTCCAGGTGACATGGTTTTCTTTGAATAACAATGAGTCGATCTGCATTCATCAATAGAAGCCATAGATGGTTTTCCTTAGTTCTAGTTTGAAAACTAAGTTATGATAGATTTTCCCACTGGTAAAAAAAATCATTTCTCTATTTAACTACACTATTTGTATAATTTTGTGACATACATAAAATTTGCTTCTAAATATATGGAACTAACTAATGAGTATAAGTTTAAAGAGAAAGAGAGTGAGATATTTGGTCTAAACTCAACCAAATTTTTACTCATCTTATGACATGGGTTGATTATTTGTTTATTCATCTTAAGGTATTTAAAAAAATATATATGATTTTTGTTTTCAATATTGATAAAAAAATTTATTTTAAACATGTTATTTATTATTGGATAAATGTTGAGGTCAAAAATGAACTTAAATAAATATACATTAAAAAAATCAAATTTAAAAAAACTAATCAGATTAAAAACGATAATGTCATCTAAGAGGGTAAAACAAAAGTTACTTTGTAGTTGTATTTTTGGCTTATCTCCTCATAAGTTTAGTAAAATATCAAGCATAGACACCCATTGGGTATGCAAATAAATTTTGCATCCACATCCAATGAGTACCCACTTTACATAATTTTGAGTATATCCATACGTAAAAAATGAAAATACATGAAAAGAACATGCTTCTTTCAATATGTTTTTCATAGATTTTTTTTTTTTTTTCCATTATGAATCTATTCAAAAGTATGTGAATTAGGTGCTTATTAGATGTGGAATCTAATTCCATATCAAAGATGTGCCTACACTTGACATTTGAATAAACATATAAAAAGATAAGTCAAAAATACAACTAAAAATTTTTTCTTCCTTTTCGTTTAAAAAATTATCTCCTATTTTATTATTTTAACTTTTTATTTTATTATTTTTCTTAGAAGGCCCATTTTAAACCTTAGAATTCCCTAATTTCTATGTAATTGTTTTCACTCAAATTGTCAAATTTCCAAGGAAGTGGAAGTACCAAGCTTTTCAAGAAGGATCGGATCACATATCAACAGTCTGTGTGTGATATTCATCTCATTCTGCAAGTTATATATTGTAAATGATCTCAATAAAATCGTGAGTCTATGTAACAACCTAAGTAAGCCTATAATTTGATGACGAATTCCATCCTATGAGGGTTTTGAACATCACTGGTTACCTGTGTTTTTTGACATGGCTAATCAAAAGGGTTTTTTCCCTCCAGCGTAAACCACCAAATCTAGGGTGAAATTTATTATCGAATTATTAGGTGAGTCCTAGTGTTATAGACGAGTTTGATGTAAAGGTGGTTTTGGAATAATTTAAACAGTTTGGTAAATTATTTTATTACAAATCACTTGGTTTACTAGATCATATTGAGTCACAGATGGGTTATGTGTCTTGAGGGTCTAAGACGAATGTGTATTCCCTCTTTGAGTTTTTAAATGAAAAAATCATATGTAATAGAGGGTTCGAAAAATAATTAATCCCCTCACGTGTAAATTAATTAATTTTTTTGGCAAATTAAAATTAAAATCATAGGCCAAAAAATTAATTAATTAGAGTCAAAATTAAATTTTCTAGGAAAATAAATTCTCCAAATGGAAAAATTTGTGAGTCTCGAAAGAATCACTTTTTAAAGGTTTTCCACCTAGAGAATATTATCCTTTTCAAGAAAAATTGGACCCTTAGACCTTTGTGGTTAAGTCAAAGTTAGTTTTTTGAATAAATTAGCTATAAATAATTAATTTTGAGCTAATTAAAATGGAATTAAATAATAAATTCAAAAATTCCTCAAAAATAAGAAGTCAAGGACCAAGATTAAAAGATACTGAAATATTTATTAACGGCCAAGATTATTTTAACAATGATCAAAGAAACTAGCCATTATTTTTCCATTTGGAGGCTTTATTTATAAATAGAGAGTCATTTGAGTCTCTAGCCATCTTGATCTCTCACTAGAATTGTTCTTGAAGCACTGTGTAAACTATTGTCCTATTGGGAACTATTTTTCTACCATAATAAAAGATTTTAGGGTGAAACTCAAGGTGTTCTTGTTTCTTTGATTTCTGGTATGTATTGACTACAGGTTTTCTATCTGGTACTTTATGATTATTATTTTGAGATAATACATAGTGCATTAGAGGACTTTTGAGGTCTAAAATGGACCTCCTAAGAAAAATGTACAACCAAAATAAACTTTATAAGAACTAATAAGATTCAAGATGATGATGTCAACCATGGGGTATGATTCACCATTTTTAGGGTAAAAAGGTAAAAAAATAATAAAATAACAAAATAATAAAACTATTTTTCTCGTATTTTCAACTTATCTCCCTAAGGTTTTACTCAAATTCCAAGCAATAGTACTCGTTGGATGAAACATTTAATTACTCATCCAAGGAGTACTCATGTTGCATACTTTCGATGGACCTTGCTACACGAAAAATGAGAAATACATGAAAAACATGATTGAAATCACGTTTTTCATGTATTTCTCTTTTTTCATGTAGCAGGGTCCATCGAAAGTATGCAAGATGGATACTCCTTGGATGAGAAATCAAATTATGCATCCAACGAATGTTTTGTTTGAAATTTGAGTAAACCCATAGGGAGATAAGTTGAAAAAACGAGTTGAAAAAATAGTTTTTTTCTCTCTACAATTTGATTATGTACTTTAATAATATTTTATTATTTCCACTATTATTTTTCCTTAGGAGGCCCATTTTAGACCTAGAAATTCCCTTGACGGTTTGCAAGTACTCGACCCTTGGTCTCCAAGTTCAAAGACTATGGGTAGGGGCTACTTTGCTTAGATATCTAGTTTTAATGTGGTGGATTGAATCTTTGCTTTGGCTATAGTTACCATTAATTTTTCTGAAGAATTTTAGCCATTTTTTTAAGTAAAATATATTATAAAAAATATTTTCTCAAAATCCATTTAAAAATCCATATATATTTTCTAAATAAATCTGTAAATCTAAATTGTAAATTACTTTACTAACTTGGGTTGGGGTTCTTAGATTTATTTTGTATATATCTTGGGTTTGGGTATTTCTATTTTCATTTTTGCAAGTTAGGTTAAGGAGTTAATTGGAAGAAGAGCTAGATATAAGCCCTTGAAGATAAGATCTAGTCTCTTGAAATATTTTTCAAAGTTTCCACAAAAGAATTTTCAGAAAATCAAAGAGCTAAAACATAAAAGAAATTGGAGCAAGGTTTTCAAACTTTTCAAGGCTTCTAGCCCTGGTTCTTCCCTACTTATCCTCAGCGTATCTCCTTCTTCCCCCTGCATCTTGGTTTAGGGCCTCTCTAGGCCTTGCCATGGGGTTTTGGGGCTTTGGCATCCCTCCTCCTCTTCTCCTCGACCCTCCTAGGCTTGCTGCTAGCCCCTCCTCCTCTCAACATCCTTCCCTTGCATCTTCCTCTCCTAGCCTTCTTGGCCTCTCTTCTTCCCCTCAACACTCATATCCTCCTCTCCCTTGGTCGCGACCCTCTAAGGGCTTGTAGCTCCCTTGTGGAGCCTTTAGGCCCTAGGCCCTAGGCCTTAGCCCCTTAAACCCTTATCTCCTAAATGCTAGCCTCATTGGATAAAGCGTTGGCCCTTCTTGGCCATTTTCTCTATCCTTATGCCCTGATCTATCATCCTAACCTGTTTATCCTAAAAAAAAATCTTCCCCTTAGCCCTGTTCTCCAATTCTTGGCCTCTTTTACCCGAAAATTGACCTGAACCCTTAATCTGAAGTGTTAAGATTAAATACTTAGTGGTTTTATAGGATCAAGGTCTCAAAATTCATATTTCACAAGTGCTAAGGTGATTCCAAAGTTTCAACAATTTTCAACAGTGGGATCTTCAAGGTATTTGACCTAGGGTTTGACCTACAAACCTTTATTCTGGTTTAGTTTTATTACAATAGTTAAATCAGTAAATTCTAAGCCCTAAAATCACACTTTAATTGGTCAAAATTTTATAGAATTGTAAAATCTAAGTTTTCACAAGTTTTGGCCACTTGGACATCTCTGATTTGACCTAGATATAACATTTTAGTTTGTTTTAATTTACTGCATAACTTTGAAATTCAAGTATGAAATATTTTTGAAGCATATACTTAATAAGGACTAAAATTTTTGAATTTTCAGGCCCCGGTAAAAAATATATTATTTTAGACATTTGGGGCAGCATATTCAGTACTTTTAGCTTGCTAATATGTAACTAACTTACTGTTGTAATTAGTTTATTAGTTCTAAAATTTCATAATCACATTCTCTAAAAAACCCAAAAAAATATTTTTTTCAAGTTTGACAATTTTTTTTCCATTTTTAGAAATATTGGGGATCTATTTTTGGCTTGATTAAATTGATAATATATGGTTAACTCACTATTATAACAAACATATCAGATCTCAAAATTGCTAAGTCAAACTCGCCAAAAGCACTAAAACTGAAATTTTCAAGTTTTGGTGCATTTTTGTATTTCTAGGCATATTGGCCATCTATCTTGGGCAGTTTTATATTTTTGATCTATCTTTACTTACTACTGTAATTTCAAAATCAGATCTGAAATATTGTTGAATACACCCTCGTAAAATGTCCTAAAGAAGCTAATTTACATTGTTGGTCAAAATTGGAAATTTTATGTTTCAATGTTGGGCATGTTTCATCATTTGAAGTAGTTTATGCACTACTGCTACAACATTGATAAATTTGAATTTTTTGAAGTAGTAGAATCTGTCATAAATCTCTGATCAACATCTTGATTGACTATTTTTAGCATTTGACATCTTGGGTTACTTAGTATCTTGTGAAATATTGTTTAAATTTCCACTTGGATCTATAAGCAATTTATCTTGTTTAAGATTGCAATTCACTATTGATAAGTACTCTTAAAATGCTTATAATCAAAGTAATTAAATAACTTAAGAAAATCTTAACTCAAGATAAATCTCATTCATAATCTCTTGCATAATCATTCTAGACTTAGATTTTAATTAATAATTTACCTCCTAGCATAAGCTGGGTTGATAGAGATATAGTTCAACCCTTCTTATCTAGCTTGAGGGGCCTCGACAACTCTTCAATGGTAAACATGGTGACCTTGCATTCATCAAAGCCATAGTCTCCATAGTGCCAGAGGCATCGAGGGATATAAGCCTAACAGAAGGTATCATTAACCAAGCCCTAGCCTTCTTCTTGTTAGCCTCCTTCCCAAAACCTACCTTGGAGCCCAACTTCAAAATACTTAAAGGTTACACTTAGACTAGGCATTTAACTAAAATTTACTAAGATCACTGCATCTCACATAAGTCCTAGGATTTTCACATCATATAGGTTAGTTAATCATTCAAGCAGCAGGTGTCCATCTAGTCATTTGGTTTCAATTCATAAGAAGCAATAATTTGTGACTCCATTAAGGCACTGGTATCATATTAGAAAAATCTAATTTAATCAATAATCTTTCTTAAAATCAACCAAGTGGCTAGGCCACTCATCCGTGTCTCCCAAGTAAGTTGATTCTCAACTTTCTTTCCTTCACTTCATTCCATAGGGACTACCCGCCATAGTTTGTTGTTGGGAGACAACTAGAACAGAGTGGGTGGGGATTAGACTGACAACCCCCATCCTAAGTGTGGTCGCAGTGCCTGTACAATCCGGACAACAACATTTTGTGGTGTCGTTGCGGAGGATGAGTTTGTCTTGCTTTCAAGGTTAATGACATTATCATTATTGTTCTCTTATTTTCCATTTATCCTGTCAAGCGGCATAACATTTTTTAGCGTCGTTGTCAAGGATAAGTTTGACTTGTTCGACATCCTCTTTCATCATATCATCTTGTGATATTTCATTCTTCATTCATTGTCTCTTCATGCCACAACATGTGTTGGCACCTATCTGTCATAAATTTGCATCTTCTCATCACCTTATCATTTTTCCTTTCACTAATCTTCTCATATTATTCATTTTCACATTTAGCACCTAGACATTTAGGTTGGTTTCTCGTTTTGGTGGTGACTCCACTTATTCATCCATTCGCTAGAACATACTCTAGAAGAAATCCTGGTAACCTGTTTAACCCCAATTTTGACCTTGAAACAAGTTACACTCTAGAGATTGTTTAAATTTTCTCAGACAGCAAGCTCTCCTTGATCTTAATTTTCTTTCATCAATCCTCTGAATCGAAACATCATGGGTGACTACTATGGTCCTCTCAATTTCACCAACATCCAGGGATATCCGCACGACTTGCCAAATGAGTCAACTATGAATATGTTGCTAATATTTGAGGGGAATAATGCTATCAATGTTGAAGAGAACATAAAGAAGTTTAATTTATTCCTCCATAGATAAGTTCATTCTACGGACTATAATCATGAAGATGTCAAGATGATTTGTTTGTCTTATCATTGGAAGGTAATGCAATTGACCAGTTTCATGACAAGGCTAATAATGCTTTTGATTCTCTAAGGACCCTCCTTGATGCTTTTTGAGACAAATATGGGGATAAGAGGGAAGGGAAGTACTTGGTGAAATAATTTAATACGATAAAAAAGAAAGAAAATGAGACATGGTAGAATTTAACCAGAGGTTCAACAAATTGCTAAGGGACATGACTAAGGATTACAAGCCTCCTAACAAAATTATCTTGGAAACATATCTTGAGGCTTACCATGTAAAAGTTCAATATGAGATAAGGTGGGCGCAACCTGCCACTTTAGCTGCTGCCCAAAACATAGTTGAAGAGTTATAAAAGGATAAAAAGGCTTCAGGTAAATTTAAGATCCCTTGTTACAGAAGAACTCTGATCAAAATCAAAGAAGAATCAGATATAGTCAAATAATTAACCAAATGGGTTTGGGATATGGAAATTAAACATGCCAAGCAGATAAGTGACATCCAGAATTAGTTGATAAAAATGGAAAGGAATGTCAAGATGCAAACACAAAGTATGCCTCCCTGAAACAATAACAACAACATAGGGAACAATAGCAACCAGTGGCCAAAAAGGAATTCCTCAAGTAATCAAAGGCCTCCTACACCACTTGAGTCTACCAACATAGTTGATGAGTTTGTTCCTTCCTGCAGATCTTGTGATAGTTTTCATGAAGAAAGTACATGTGCTTTTGATAGGAGGATCTTAGAAGAAGGTAGATATAAACAAAGTAATAACGCAAGTCGAGGAAAATCAAGTGAAAGCCCATGCACCAATATAAATTCTGCAACATTTGCAATAAACACCTTCGATGAAGAAAAGGACCCCATTACTCAAGCATATGGTGATAAACGAACTTGTTGACTATTCTGGACTTGCCAACATGTCAGGGGATCTCCCCAGCAAGAAGTCCCAACTAGACCTGAGACTGTTTGGTGTAGGAGTCCCAGCAACGGGTCGTACGATATTGCATTGACCACGGTTGCGCATAGAGGCAGCCAAGATGTCCTTGTTGGTAGCAAGGGTGTGACCAGTGTAGCAAGCCAAGGAAGGTGCATGAAGGGTTCTAACACACAAAAAGGGGAATGAGTGTACCCCTTAGAAACATGTGGAAACACACAGCTTGAAAGGGAATACACGAGCAAAGGTACATCACAAGTTGGAAGGCAGGGAAAAAAATGATCCAAAGTGATGGTTAAACGAACAACACATCTCAGTAAGATTCATATATATATATATATATATATATATAGAAAGATTCAATACATACATGTGTAAGCAAATGACTACATATATTATTAGATTAATCAAGATAGATAAAATACAATAACAACATATGCCTGAAACGTGTTGGATTTGTTATATTAAGAGTGAAAGATCCAATCATACAATGTAACCATGACTAACCACTAGTTCCAATAGCGGAACGTTACAGTCATTATTTCTTGCTCCTCGAAAGAGATATACTAGCTCTACATTGTGGAGAAGACAAGGCTCATTATGATACACTCCAAGGTTTCTTTAAGATACACCTATAGGAAGCTTGGCTCCCAAAAATCCTGTACAATGAGTTACGAAGTTCTATAAATAGAAAAGGGTGGGCTGACCCTTGACATTCCCCTTTGTGACTCTTCAACTACCCTCATGACTCTTCAACTACTACATGACTATTACATTCAACCATCGACATTTGGTCTTTCACTTTTACAAGATGTTACACTAAAATCTGCACATGTACCCATGTGAGACAAAATGGGCTTGAGCAAGCCATGCAAGACACTACTAAGACTCAAAAAACTATGCAAAGACCAACTCTTTGACATCCTCGTAATGATAGATGGTGGAAAACCGATGCCAATCTTGGTAGTCCGTGATGGTGTCCGTGTGCTCAATGGTGACATCTTGTTGAAAGAAAACTCTCGCTTCCGTTGCACCCAGGTACACTGATCTGGCACCTCTGTCCAACTCATCTATTAACATGTGCATTATAGTCTTGAGTGTAGTTGGACCAACAATATACTGATGCATAGTGTCTGCGTTTATCTCTATGTCTGCACTAGTGGCTACACGCATCAACTCGTCAAAGTACATGTCCAGCTCTATTTGGACTTGGTTCTTTGATTTTGCCTCAGTCAACATGCCAATAGATGGGATCATGTGTGCGTGCACAATGTCATCCATGCTTCTGAACACCCATGCATGTGAAGCCTGCAAACTGGTGATGAGTTGTGGGAGTTCCTCATAGTTCCAGATCTGACTACGGATGCATGCCTTCAACTCTATGCCTTGGGCTTCATCATATTTTGAAAATGAAATGGGGCCCCTTTGTATCTCATTTTCCATGTCTGCATGCGGTCACCAACAGTGTGTAGATTTGACAAGATGTGTGCTCTCCTAGCATAGCGTTGCTACCAACCATTGAGATGGACAATTGCCTTATGCACGATGTCAAATTTGGAATACAACATTTGAAGGATTGTCTCGAGGGAAAATACTTCATCCAATATTTCTCTCTTCAACTTTGCTCTGGTGGATGATGTAACTTGTTCTCCTCCCTGCTTGGGCGCTTCTAATTCCTTAGTCATTTAGTCATTTTCTGTTATCAAGAATCGAACACTCAAGTTGGTGGCCTCGACATATGCTCTGGTAGCATCGGCCAATGTTGTTGGATGCTTGTGCACATTAGATACAATCACTCATTCTTAAAACAACGCAAGAGATGTGTGGACATCCATAGTAGGCACTCTATGCAACTGGAAAACTTTGTGTTGTGATTCGTCAAAAGATATGTTGTGCATGTCTGCTTCCAGATTGTCTTCAAGGATCTCTGTGTCTCCTTGATCTCTTGGGACATGCTCTACTTGCTTATGAGGCACGAGGTCTATATCTTGATCTAACTCTGGCTGCACCATGTCCGTGTCCATATGTTCTAACATTTGTTCAACCTCTTGAGCTAAGTCCTGTCTATGACTTCTCACTCTGTCTTCTCTATGCCAGCTGTTGGGATGGTTCTATATCCTGTATGGGAACAATTTCATCAATCTGTGCATGTTGTGCCTCTTGCTATGTCTGACCCTGTTGTGCTTCCTTCCCTCTTCTACACAGCTCCTGTTTTTCCTGGAGTTGTTGCTTCAACTATTGCAACTCCTTTTCTGTTTCCTCCATCCTCTGTTTATCTCTTTTCCATTATGCATTCCTCTTGTCATGCTATCACTTCCTAGCCTCAATCTCCAATGTTGCTTTCATCATGAGTGGATCTTCTTTGAACGTGCAACTTTGTTCTTCCCCTACATTTTCATCAACCTTTCCCTTGCCTTTGTCATGTGTAGGTCTATTACCCTTTGCTTCTAATGATGACGGTGCTTTCTAAGATGCTGCGTCGCTAAACATTCCACAACTATGTCGATCATTTCATTGAGCCTAGAGAAGCTGTGATAGTATCTCCATGGGTCTTCCTTGTTAGAAAATTATATATTACGGAGCAATGGAACACATAAAATATTGCAAAAATATAAACACAGAAAACACATAAAACAAGAGAGACATAGATATACGTGGTTCACCCAGTTTGGGCTACATCCACCTCCAATAGCCAGTCCTTCCTTTCTATTATTCAGCAAAATGAAGAGACACAACCTACAACAGATTCGATGTAATATCCTCTGTTCTCTCTCACAGTCTCACCTCTCTGCTTCTCGAACAGAGAAAATACATATATTACACAGACTCAATACAATACCCTCATACAAAGAGAGGGGTTTCCTTCTAGGACAAAAAACCCTAAAATAAACATAAGTTCTACCGTTAGATCATCCGCCTAATGAATGGCCCAGATTGACTAGAAATTAATATACTTTTACAAGGCAATTTTACATCTGTTTTTAGCTTCAGGAGCACTTCCCTCGAGCCCCTGCCGGGGGACCGTTGGCCCCCGGAACCCCCAGCCGGGGGGGATCGGCCCTCCCGGATCCCCACGGGGGGGACAAGTCCCCCCCACACCCCCCCGCGTGGAGGGGTCTACAAACTTCCTGGGGTATACATTTAGCTGAAACAAAGACCTATGTACAATCATGCTCCACACACAACATCTCCCACTTGGAGAATGATTGTAGCAACTCCATCACTGCTTCATTTGCTAGACAGTGACTCCTCTTTGGACCTGGCTATTTCTCATCTTCATTGTCATCCTTGAAGACCAATTGAAACTGAACATATTCTCAGTTTCTCCCTGGTTACAACTTTTGTTAGCATATCTGCAGGATTCTGGCTAGTGTGTATCTTTTCTAGCTTCAACTCTCCATCTTTCAACACTGATCGTATGAAATGGTACTTCAGTTGTATGTGCTTAGTCCTAGAATGAAATGTTGAGTTCTTTGCAAGATGAATGGCACTTTGGCTATCACTGTATAACATGCCCATATCATGCTCCTTACCCAATTCACCCATAAACATTTGTAACCAAATCATTTCTTTACTAGCCTCTGTAGTAGCAACATACTCTGCTTCTGTTGTTGAAAGTGCAACAACACTTTGGATTTTTTAAACCCAAGTGACAGTTGTTCCACCAACAGTAAATACATATCCTGTAGTGCTCCTCCTGTTATTTCTGTCACCTACCATATCTGCATCAACATATCCCTGTAGAGAAATGTTTGAACCACCAAAGCATAATGTTTGATTTGTGGTACCTTTCAAATATCTGAAAATCCATTTCACTGCCATCCAATGTTCCTTTCATGGATTATTCATGTACCTTCTTACAACTCCCACTGCATCTGTGCAATATCAGGCCTTGTGCAGACCATTGCATACATTAAGCTTCCAACTGCTGATGCATATGGAACTTTAGACATATAATTCATGTCTTCTTGGGTCTTTGGGCACATTTCCTTACTAAGTTTGAAATGGCTAGCAAAAGGTGTACTAACTAGTTTTGCATTGTGTATATTCAATCTTTTCAACACGTTTTGTATGTAATCATTCCGAGACAATGTTAACTTGTGATTTTTCCTGTCTCTAGTGATTCTCATACCAAGGATTTGTTTTGCAGCTCCCAAATCCTTCATTGCAAATGAATTTGCCAATTTTCTTTTGAGCACATTT